>JABWIB010000109.1:40367-83375 GCA_016617825.1 Platyplectrum ornatum | reverse complement strand
ATTATGCCACCACACTGTGCAGATCCTAATAGGACAATAATGTGGATGAGGAGATCAGCGTATCTTTGCACCTGGGGCAACCATTCATTTGTTCTGCCACTAATTTGTATGTTTGTTATACTTATCATCTACTCAATACAGGCCTGACTGGTTTTCTTACATGTTTGTATATATCTATTTGCTCTGACCTTTATTTGGCATCCACACATTCTTTTGAAGTTTTCCTATGGCTTTAGCTAATAACATTGGATCGAATGCTGGAATTTTTAGGTGTGCATTTTTTGCAGTAGATTCACTTATGTATGGGGAGACTCATTCCCCATACCAGGTCTAAATAGTACGTAAGCCAGTACTTCTATGTTGCGTACGTACATGCCTCCGTACTGTCCCCTGTACGCCTTTAGTGTACATTAAGGGAATTTGGATCTTTTGAATACACACTCCATTCTGTGGTCTATCTCCGAATGTAGAAAATTATGCATTTTCTGCGGTCTGTATCTGTTCCATTATACTAAATTTATTGTGGTGAAGTGCTTGGTAGAATGATGTTAAGCTCTTATATTGTATTTTTGGTATATCCAGAGCAATGCAGTGAGGTATAAGTCATAGTGGGATAATAAATACATTAATAAAACAGTCATTTAAAAATAATTTAGATGTACTACTATTTAGGATAAGTGTAATTCCAGTAAACTTATGAGACTTAATATTCAGTGGTATAGGCAACTTGAGCTGCATCAATGTTTCAGAAGCTGACTGCGCAGCAGAGGTGTCTGCGCATGCACAGATCCGCAAACAGCAGAGACTCCGCCAGCCTGGCTGGTGAAATCGCAGCTTAGAATCAGGTCCATGGACCTGAAACTGTTCAGCCAACATTATGTTTTTATACTCCTGAAACTATTCCAAGTGGCTAATATACAAAATATAGTGGGTAGATTTGACGGATTTGGGAAACATCAGATAACTGCCCAAAAAAGGCTTTGATAAACTCCCTGTTCAGAATTCCTGACTGATTTCATCCAGAAGGTTATGATTTTATGTACTGTGTGCATAATAGATAATCTGGCCCTGTTTTATATTAACTTGTGTGTGTACACCAGAATATATATATATATTCTAATAGTTAATCCTGGCACTGAAAATCAGCAATTCCTAATAATAACACTCTTCACTCTCTCTAAAATACAGTAGTGTGAAAACCCGTGGCAATAATACTGACCACAATTATCTGTGGAAGGCAGTGCTGTGAATAATTCATTGACTTTTCTAAATTATTTGAACATGTTATTTAAACATTGGAATTTCAGCATAAACCAGCAATTAAAGAGCCAGATTTTGAACTAATCACTCAGGATTAAATACTCTTTATGAGGACTGAGCAATAATGCATCTTGCATAGTGTGTGGCTCCAATATGGATGGGTCTTCACTAACAGTAACCTCCCAATTATCAGATACAGCATGATGAGACAATATATCATGTTTTTTTTTTTTTTAAAGTTATTATACTACATTTTGCAACAAACCCTCTGTCCTGTTCATTCTAAACATGATGGCCCCAGTTAGAAATCAGAGAACATTGTAGGGCCTTTGAGTCATTACATTTCTTTTATAACATTTGTAAGTAATATACAAAACAGGAGAAACATTTACAATTATAAATGCATAACAAAAATGTCCAGTTACATTCCTTTTTAGGATTTCTTTGACCTGTATTAGTTGTATCCAGACCAGAAGTGGTCTGGTATACAAAGATGAGAAGGTTGATTTATTTGTGTAGCTATACAATTGAGATTGCCTAAATTTACTAAGCAGGTAGATTGAAAAGTGGTGATGTTGCCCATAGCAACCAATCAAGCTCTGTTTCACTTTAAATACTGAAGAAAGTAAGCTTGAATCTGATTGGTTGCTATGGACAACATCCCTACTTTTCAATCACCCTGCTTAGAAAATTTAGGCCCTTGACTCATCTGGATTTATCTGGAATATACTGTACTTATTCTTTGATATCTCTATGTCTTTTTGATACCTGTATTTCTATGCACCAATAAAAATGTAAAGATTTAAAAAGAAATTGCTATTAAGTGTCTTAACTATGTGGACATTGCTTTTAGCACAGCAATTGTAAGAGATGTTGCCAAAAAGTCTTACAAATGAAATGTTGGCTACTGCTAAATATATTGATTGACCCTTGTTCCCTCTCTCAGTCTGATCCATCTCTCTATTGACACAACTCTCAAATAGTTCTGCAATGAAAAGTTTTCCTCTTTCTGCTCACATCAGGAATCATCACCTCTTCTCAATGTATGGATATGTAATAAAGGCAGGTTGAGAGAGACCTACAAAGCCACAGGCTTAAATTACTTTATTGTCCATTTACATCAGTTAAGTTTTCCAATTTTTCTTAGTTTTTTACTTTTTTGTTTGCCATTGAGATGAAAATTATCCGGTGCCTCCATTTCTCAGTGCAAAGGAGGTTCAAGTTGATGGTCCTGTCACTCCTATTCCTAACCTTTATGATGCATTTTATTTTGGACATTTCCACTTTTTCAAATAGCTTTTTATGCCCTTGTCCATCTCAAAATCATCCCAGAGCCAAAACAAGTCTCGTCAGGAAATCATCAGGTGTGAGAGCACTGCAAGATTTTAGTGGCAGCAATGGATCTTCAGTGTATGGCAGTCCAATGGTGAAGACTCCTGAAGTGGATCCAAAAGTTCTGAAGAAAGAATTGACAAGATATCAAGGATCCAAGCTTGCCTCTCTTTTCCAGCACCCTTTGTATAATACCTTGATTCCAGTTGTCACAGATGAAGATAAGCTTTTTCAAGTTAATGCTGATGAGCGATTTACACTAAAAGGAAGTGGAAGTGAGGAATGGTAAGAGACTTTGTCTGTACTTAAGTCTGGTTTTACAGAAATGTTACATAGATGTACAAGATATATAGTTAATACCCTGGATTTACATTTTTTTTTCTTGATGTTATTCTTATTTTCTTATTTCAAAAAAATATTTTACATTTTTTACTCTCTCTTTTATAGTGACATTGACTAATGTGTTCCCTACAGTTGTAAAAAAAATAGTTTTTGTTGCTCAGCCATATACTGTATATACTAATAAATAAAATGAATCGAATCCTGCGCTCCCCTGCAGCTACTCCATTTCATACAAAAGGATCTACCACCTTTGAAAAGTTATACTGGGGGTATGTAAACAAATAAATATAGTCTAGTCTAGTCTCAAACTATAGAAAAATGTGTAGTTCAATCTAGGTTACAGTCCAACAAAAAAAGTCCAGAAAACAAGTCCAATAATCCAATTGAAGACATGATCTGTGCCCTTCTAAAAAAATATGATGTCATCTATATAACTTTTCCATAGGGCCAGGTCCGCTTCAGCTTTGGGAATATGAGTCTTCCCAAACCACCATAACTATATTAGTGTAGCTTAGTAACAATAGCTGGATTCCCTTTCAAGTTTTATACATGTCTTTGTCACTCAAAATTACCCCTTATCGGTGGATTTAATAATAATTTCATAGACTCCAAATTTCTTAGAGCCTCCCTTTTTTATTTACTTATTTCTCTTCCTCTGATTATGAAGGGTTTCTATATCTTTCAAAAAACTATTTTTCAAAGGATTCTAAAAAAAATTTTTTTAGGGTTTAAAAAGGTTTTTTTTTCCCTTTCCTCATCCTCTGTTTTACTTTTATTTTTAGTTTTCTTATCTTCTTCTCCTTCTTTGTTTTTATAGAAAAAAAACTTTTTAAGGGTTAATTTTCTTATGAATTTTTGTATGTCAACAAATAATTCTAAAGCATTCATGTCATTACAGGGGGCAAATTTTAAGCCCTTTTTTAGGATCAATGACATATTTCACAATTGAATAAAATTGTAGCCCACTACTTTGCACATGAAGTAATTTTCTCGGAACTAATACCCACACATGGAAGGGCCGTCTATAATGGACATGCCTATTTGAGTCAGAGGGGGTTAATTATATGGCTTCCCCTCCACTTCTCCTCCTATGGTTTTATATTGATCAGAGAGAATACCGTGTTTCCCCGATAATAAGACACTGTCTTATTTTTTTTTTGGCCCAAAAAAACACCATAGGGCTTATTTTCGGGGTAGGTCTTATTTTAATTAACAATGACAGAGATTTATATAAACAGTTCTGATTTTATCCCCATCATGCACACCAATCCTGCTTTTATACCCATAATGCCCCCCAGTCTTAGAGAATTCACTAGGGCTTATTTTCAGGGTAGGGCTTATTTTCAGGGTAGGGCTTATTTTCGGGGTAGGGCTTATTTTGGACCGTTTTGCAAAAATTGGGGTAGGTCTTATTTTCGGGATAGGTCTTATTATCGGGGAAACACGGTATTTTAAAGCATGTTTTACATTGTAAGGGATGTATTTTAATGAGAATCCTATGTTTCTATGCTTTTAATGTTTTAAATGTTGTATTTGCATATGAGATGTGTTGGAATGAGAACCTAGTGAGATTTATACCCATAGGTTCAGAGTATCGTCTCTGAACCTAGTACGGAGGAATACAGGTGTTGGATAATTGAAGAGATGTTACCGGATATAAGTCAGCCCTAGGACACATGACGTCTAGTGGACTCACTGAGGGAAGTGTATCCATGTGCTGTTTTGGTTGTTTTGTTTTTTAAATGTTTTAAGGAATAAATATGTAGTGATTATACCCCTATTTTCATCTTCTTTCTTGGAGGTTAATTTCCTTATTAGGAATTCGGAAGAAAAGGGCTGTCTTCAATTGGATTATGGGACTTTTTTTTCTGGACTTTGTTGTTGGACTTTATCCTAGATTGAACTACACATTTTTCTATAGTTTGGGGCTAGATATATTTATTTGTTTACATACCCCTAGCGCTACACCTTTCTTATATTATGTATTCATATACTGTATATGTGTATGTATATAGTGCTTTTCTAAATTTTATATATATATATATACAATTTCCAAGCAATATGTCCCAGTGTATATGGTAAGTCTAAAAGCATACTGAGTTTGTATAATACGCTTATTGTAAAAGGATTATTCCTAGATCAGATTAAAAAATTGGAAAAAGTTAAGGTTCAGTGTTATAATATATAGATAAACCAACCTAATAAAGCATTCCCCCCCTTTCCACCAGAGGTGCTGCTATCAATCTTCAATTCTTAATGTGTTTTCTACCCTTATTTTTCTATGATTGTGACCAATTGCTTACCAATTAGAGCTAAAGACATGAATTGCCACCCTGTTATCATGTTGTAACCTACAGAGGTTCCATCATGTTGGAGAAATTTTAAACTCTTGCCCGACTCATCCAGTCATCCCTGCTTTTCACATCATTCACTCACATTTACTTTTGACTAAGTTTTTTTTATTTATTTTTTATATACTGTATATTCTTTATTTAAAATTCTGGGCCTTGTTCAGAGTCTCCATGGACATATAATAAGTTAAAACCAGTCCTCTAAAGTGGGAGGTAGTGGGGATTTCCAAAATCATGTAATGAGAGATTTGGCTGTGCTTAAGGAGACCTCTTGTACCGGGAAATGGGCTTGGTGGCAGGGAGAGAAGCCAAAACTTAGGAGAGATAGGAACCTTCATGCCCAAGATCAATTCAGTGATTAATAATTTGTGTCCATTAGGGAGTAATCTTTGGGCAGGACCACCAGATGTGAAAGTAGGAGTCTTGGTGTCTTTCACACCTTCAGCACGTGGCTGGGTTGGCGGGGGAGATCTTGTGGAGCAGCTCTGGAACCCTATACCACCTTGTCAGTAACTTGTATTGAGTTTCTACCACAGCAACATTAGGGGAACATATTGGGACAACTTTAAAGATTTTGTTCCAATTCTCGGGGGAAAGGACCATGGGAAGGTCTCTGTTCCAAGCATCTAATGGGGAGGTTAATAGGGTCAAAAGTTTATACGAAACTGAAATGAGGTGAGATGTGTGTCTACTGCCATACACAAGGTCTCAAAATGGAGAAGTGAACGGCAATATGCGACTTATGGCTAGACTGTTGGACATAGTGGCGTAGCTGTAAGTAAGTCATTCTGACGTATGTGGAAGATATCACAGACCTCAGAGAAGGTCAGGAGTGACCCCCTCCCCCTAATTAATTGGTGGACCCAGGCAAGGCCCTCCATCGCCGATCTGGAGAAGGGAAGAGGGGATAGGCCTGGCGGGAAGTCTGGATTATGTAGGATAGGAGTCAGAGGAGAAATAACAGAGGAGACATTGGGGAGCGTGCAGAGAAATCGCCAGCACTGGAGTGTAGGGACAATCATTGGGTGTCTGAGTCGTAGGAAGTGAGCCACAGAAGCCATTGAAGTGGAGAGGGAGAAAGGTAATTTTCCAAATGAACCCATTGGGGAGGAGGAGGAGGAGAATTGGGAATGGAGATGGGAAGGGCCTGCAAGGGGTAGAGGATTTGGGGTAACACAGACATTTTGATTATATTGACACGCCCTAACCAGGAGAAGTCCTTCAGCAACCAGGAGGCTAAGTCTCGCTTAGAGACCCTAGAAGGGGGGCAAAATTTTCCTGGTACAGGGCATCTGTGGCATTAGTGATCAATTATTTTATTTGGGATGGATGCCATTTAAAAGGGAAGGCGGCCTGTAAACAGAGGAGCGTGGCAGGGGGCAAATTTACACCCATAGCCACTGATTTATCAAAATTAATCTTAAGGTTGGCAAGCGCCCATAAAGGTCAAACTCCTTCATAAGGCTTGGCAGAGATGTGGCAGGTTCAGAGATCGTGGCAAGCAGATCATCTGCAAATAAAGGCAATTTAGTTTCCTTTTACGGAGTGGGATACCCCGGATATTAGGATTTGTCCTAATGGCGCAGGGCAGTGCCTTCATGCAGAGCACAAAGATGAGTGGGGAGAGGGGGCAGCCCTGCCATGTCCCATTACTATTATGAAAGGGCGGAGATAGTCCCCCATTAATCCTAATCTGTGCAAAGGGGGAATGATACAGGGTGAGGATTTTGTTCAAACAGCTTGGACCCAGGCCCAGATGTTCCAGCACCCCACAGAGGAACCCCCAGTCCACCCTATCAAAAGCTTTCTCCACATCAATTGACAGAAACAGTGAACCGGAGCCTCCTCCATGGATCTGAGTGAGAAGGCTAAGGAGTTTAGTAGTGTTATCGCGGGCCTCTCGACCCAGGACAAAACCCACTTGATCGTTGTGAATTAGGTTGGGAAGATAGAATTGAAGTCTATTGGCAATTAACTTGGCAAGCAGTTTTAAATCTACGTTTAACAAGGAAATTGGCCTATAACTGAAACAAAGGGCAGGGTCCCTACCCTCCTTCAGGATGACCGTGATGTGGGGCGAAAGAGATTGGGGTGAAAAGTGAGTAGAGTAGGATATGTTTTTAAAGGCCCCCAACATCATAGGGATTAGACGCTCCTTATAGGCCTTGTAGTAAGTAATCGGAAAGCCGTCCGGGCCTGGGCTTTTCCCAGAAGGTGAAGAATTAATAGCGAGCTCCATTTCCTGTTCCGTGAAAAGGGCCTCTAATGAATCAACATCAGACGAGGCTAGGGAGGGGAAAGTGCAATCATTGAGGCACTGACAAATCAGACCTTCGCTCATAAGGTCAGGCTGTAGAGTAGGTTATAGAGGCCTGTGTAGAATGAGTGGAAGGCTCAGGCAATCAGGCAAATGCTGATGGATACTGTTGTGATTCGTTATCGTGGGAATGTAAGTTTGGGCCCTCTCCTCCCTCAAAGCCCTGGCAAGCATTTGGCTGGGTTTATTTCCCCAACTGTAGAATTGCGCCTTGCATTTGCCGGCGGAAAATTTAGGAGATTGAGTAGTGTAATCAATGCTTTACGGGTATCCATCAGTTCAATGAGGACATCAGGAGTGTGGAAGAGTTTATGTGAAATCTCCAGGGCGCTTATCTTCTGGAGAAGAGTGTTGCGCTGCCCTTTGCTGTTTCAGAAAGGAGCCCAACTTAATACAGAGAACTCTAATCACACACTTGTGTGCTTCCCACAGAGAGACCCTAGATATGTCCCCTACATTATTAAGAGACGTGTATTCAACCAGAGCAGAGTCAAGCTGTGCCCGGGTGCAGATGTCTGACTACATTTTTATTTTATATGTAGTGATTTCTGCTGGTTCTCTGTTGAAGTTTCTCCATCAACATTATATGCATAACTTGGTTTTGGCATCATCTGATTTGTCATTCTTCTATAGTTGGATCTTGAGAGCATATTTTTGCATTAACTCATTAGGACTTCTTGCTTTGTTAGACGAGACATGATCAATTCACTATCCCACTGTCTGAATTCATTTGCATACACTTTTGTAAAATAATATGATTACACTCATGAGTTACACTCTCATGGGTAAAACCATGGTGAATTGCAGGGGAGGTAAAATGAATGTCAGTGTTTGCATACAGGGAGAATGCTTTATTTTATTTATTTTTATTTAGTGTAAGTCATGAGAGTGAAAATGTGAATCTGGCCCATAGTCACCTCAGCTGCAGCATGGGAGCCAACGAAGAGGTGAGTATCCAGGAGAGGAATTTCTCAGACACCTCATCCATTCAGTTGGACAGGATGCCTGCCATTCATAAAGAACATCCTCTCCTGTTGGCTGAAGCCTGTACCTAAGCCTGGATATATACCACGCTCCGGTACACGCTTCAGCGATGCTGAAGCGCTGGCATAGAGGCCATCTGGGCACTGTTACTAGAATATGGTTGCCAACTCTCCCTGAATATCAGGGAGACTCCCTGAAAAGTGGGTGATCTCCCTGACTCCCTGAAGTGCTGGATAATCTCCCTGATGCTCATTCAGTTGAAGAAGACATTGTTATGATGATAGAAATCACACATTGTGTCCTATTTCTATAAAGATAATGAAGTTAGTGGTTCTCCTATTTACAACTATTTACAATAAATAGATTAAAAGTGATTATTTACTAACAATTTAAGAAACAATAAATACTGATGCAGCTATTTTTATTGTGAAATAGTTCTCATGGCAGAGCTAGACACACCCATGGGTGGAGCTATCCACAGGACACACCCCTTTGGTGACACAAGTTACACCCCTTTTGTGAAGCGCTTGTCACAATCTCCCTGAAATCCATTTGCAAAAGTAGGCAACCCTGTACTAGAATGATATAGTTCTAGTGTATGGTGCTAATGGCGGGGTGGTTTTCCTGAATAGAAATGCCCATTTTTAAAATCAAATAAATATAATCAGCCTTCAAATAATGTGACAACCTACCAGTGTACATTAAGCTATAATCTTAATTCAACATCTCTAAATATTTACTGAAACGTTAAATTGTAAACATTAAGCTGTAAAGCTGCATGCCGCAGAATACCTATGTATTTATTTTTGCATTGTTCTTGTACTCCATTTTGTTCTCCATTTTGCACTGTTATGCTGTACTTTACTAACCAACTTTGTACCTTAATATTCTGCCTTGTACTGTATTCCCTATTGTGCGGCACTGCAGATGCCTTAAAAAATACAGGGACATGACCTGGAATGAAAATATTTTATGCAGATCTTTGTGGTGATTAATAAGGTATCCTATAAAGAAAAATAGTCAGCAGGAGATAATGGTTTGAGCTGTGGAAAGACTTGCCTTTCTAGATTTTGAGTTTCCACTAATGTATTATGCCATTATAGGTTTTCAGTGCTACAATTTGTAGAATTACTGTGACTGTAAATAATAAATAGCTTACTGTAACAGATCCCACAAAAACACTTTGTATGTATAATTAGGATTTGAGATTGTTCAGAATAAGATACATGAAGGATCCATGCTGCTCATGTGAACCTATCCTAATAAATCAATAGCTTTACATTAAATAATGTTATGCTGAATCAATGAAAGTAGCTGAGCTAAGAGAATTCTAATAAAATATTGTATTCTATGCAATATACATGGAAGCATTATTTATTGTGAAACTGAACTAAAAGAATTGCTAATGTTTTTAAACAACCATCATAATCTGTATGCATATACAGATTATTGCATAGACAGATTATGTACTCTGTGTATTAATTAGATTACATTACATCTATATTCTGATAAATTCCTGTATAATGTGTATGATTATAGCAATACATTTTGTGACAAGATGGCATTTATTTCATAAAGTATTCCAATGAATCTATATATCTTATCTTACTGACAAACTTTGTCTTTATCTTCTACCTATGTTTAGGATAAGTGCTGGAATGAGGTATGTGCTTCCTACAGGTGAAACAGCTGCTGACACTTACCCCACATGGCTCAAATTCCACATAGGAATCAACAGATATGCTTTGTACCCAAGACAAGACCCTCTGGTTCCCATCCTGCTCAAAGAAATGTCTACACAGCACATTGTTAACTCTGGTAAGAATTAGGCACAGATCTTTGTTCATCTTCTCTCCCAAATGATATGATGGGTGCTGGCCACACACTATCCAGATATTGGGAGTTCACTCTCGCATATGAGCCTTGAAGGTTACCTTAAATGTTAAGCGCAGGTCTGCTTCGCACAAAGCAGATCAGTGTGTAATATAATGACCCCCACCCCCTATTCCTGCCTACAGGGTAGGGATTAGGCATGCTGATCTACACGGCTGGCCCCTTCTAAACAAAACTGAAGATTTGTGTGCATGAGAAACATAATAACAACAACTGCTGTGCACAACACCTTCGTAAATGCTGCCCAGTACGTAAATCTGGATCAGGTCCTTGTGCTCCAATCACAAAGCTCCAACACCCATGGACAGTGTCCCCACACATTATCTAATTTGTTTCAATCATCGTTACTGTCCTGTGCTCATATTAATATGATCAGCTCAGCATCAATTTCATTGTTCTCCTTAGAACCTTCCACTTTTAAAATGAGTAGTAATTTTCCTTGAAAAGCGTAATGGGGTTTGGGGGCTGTAGGGTGTAACCACAACTGTAGGATGGTTCTACAGGCTGCTGCAATAATGGCCTTGAGAATCCTTATTTATACTGAAAACACCATGTATATATTAAAATGACAATTAAGGGAGCACACATGGAGTTTGGTTAGTACATATGGTACTTAGAAAATATGTATTGTCATGTGTTTTCCAGCAAAGTGTGGGTTCAACTGGTCTAATAAACTGACAGGCTACTTACAGGTCTGCCAGGGTCTGAAGACCATTGGAAGTTCTTTTCTTTCATTTCACTTTAGTCCTGTCCCTGATTGGTGCTAATATTTGGGCTTCTGTAATGATTTTAACTCCCAGATGGGATTCCAGAGCAATATGCCAAAAACATGCAAACTATGCAACAATGAATAGCACGAGTTCAAATCAGTGCACATTTGGGAAGTGTATGATATTTAATAATGGATTTACTATGTTTAATATGTGTTTAATATGCTCCCATTGCCTACTTTGTGTTGCACAATGCTATCCGAATGTTTTTCTGTTTTTACTTACAATAAAAGGGTTAAAATGTTGTTCATGCGGAATAATTCTATTCTGGGTTAAGCACTGAATGCATGTGGTGAAATTGATCCAACTAATCCAAAGAAAATCAGCTGACTTTTAAAATCAATAATGACAATTAGGTATACTGAGAATTAATTGCTGTTAATAAGAAATGTACCCAATTAAAATAATACATCAAGTCCATCAACTGAATTATGCCTGGAAAATTTTACTCTGGTTTAGTTCTCATTTTCATTATGTTCTAAAGTATTTAGTGTACAAATAAAAGGTTCAATGAGGGAACATAGGGCACTGCTACAGGTCTATAGGAAAGAGAACCCCCACGTGTTCAATTGTATAGGTCTGAGAAGAAGTGTTGCATCAGGTGCAGCTACCCTTTTTCTAGATCCCCTGTTGGTTTATAGATTTTCTCCACATTGCTTGAACGTACCAAACAGAAAGATATGGAATAAATCCCCCTTACATGAAGGTTAGAGATGTGTAATGCAGAGAGTTTTCTTTTATAGTAAACATTAGCTAGGTTATTTAAACAAGCATATTAATGCACATGGCTTGTGTCTGCTGTAAGGAGGTTTAGGTATAAGGAGGAGATATATAGGGGAGGAAATAGAAGAGAAAAAAATAGGGGAGGGTGTATCACAAAAAGCTTTACATCAGAGGGGTGAGGGGGGAATTGAGGGCAAAGGGCGGCATGATGAGTGTTTGCCCAACTTCTCCTGGCAAGAGGGCCACGTGATACTGATACCACAGATTCCATGCCTGGTAAAGTGTAATTGTATTATTCAAAATTGCATTGATATACTCCATATTAAATATAAAGTACATTTTACTAGGGAAACGTGGGCTGCTGGGGGTGGATTTTTCCACTCTCTGACTGTCAAGGTCTTGGCTGCGTTACAACTATGCATCAACAGTTTGTCATAGGATTTGGGCAGGAAAGGTAATGAGCTACGCAATAGATATAGTGTGGTGTCTCATGGCATTTCCACTTCTGGTATCAATAAATTGCAATTTAATATTCACACTCACTTGACTTAACTGTATATGTTAGGGACTGGGGACCTGATTCACAGCCAGGCTAGCGCATTCGCAGCACCTTGCGTATATACTCATGCGCAACATATAAAAAGTTGCACGCACTGTAGACGCAATTCAAGGCTGTGCTTTCTTGCGACTCCATCTCTTCTAGGTGCGCTAAATGGCCATAGTTATGTAAGCTAATGGTTTTGAAGGGCGTTCTACGCCAAGTGCACACAACTGCATCTATTCAAGTCTGGCTGCGTGCGCTATTTTCCTGCACCACCCCAACATAGCGCAGAGGATTTCAATCAAAATAGTTCACCAGCGTCAGGGGGTAGATTTACTAAGCAGTGAGATTGGAAAGTGGGGAAGTTGCCTATGGCGACCAATCAGATTTAAGCTCTCAGTTTCATTTTACACTCTGGAGAATGTGAGCTTCAATCTGATTGGTTGCCATGGGCAATTTCCCCCTTTCAAATCTCACTGCAATCTCACCGCTTAGTAAATATACCCCCAGGTGTTTTGATTGATGTTTAAATGTTCCTGCTGCTGCAGAGGTCCGCTGAATTTTTTTGCAAAGCACATTTTACTCCTGCACAGCACAGCATTAAGTAAGTGTAAAAGCTTAGCTTCTGCCTCTACACCGTTATGTTGAGCATGTTTTATTTATTTTAACACATGCATGAAATCTAGGCTTTTCTTTCAGTATATTTTGTTAAGGTAGCAAATACATTTTTCTTTAGTGTTTTTATTTTTGAAGGGGGTTTGATCCACATGCTTTTTAAAAAAAATAAAAAAAACACCATAATCACCCATACTGTAATGTAGTATATATAGTATATATGCATCCTCTACTATTGTTTGACTACATTGCAATATATGCAAATGGCCAACTTCCCCACTTTTCAATCTCACTTCAATCTCACCGCTTAGTAAATGTAGGCCTTGGTGTTATAACTTCTCTAAGTTCTTGGTGAGCTGCACACCACAAGTAGTTTTTTTTTTNAATTAGGAATAAAAGGCTGTTTCATAATAATTTTGCATATTACCTCATAGGTTCTTCGGTTGTATTTCAATTAGAAATATAAGCACAGGAATTTTTCCAGAGAGCTCCTCAAAAATGTCCAATTCTATTCTCACTATTGTTCTTTTAGTTCAGAAACCTGGTGGGACACAGCTAAAACTACTCATGACTTATCCACATTATGGACAGGCTCTCTTCAAACCCATGAAGTGAGTATTAACTAGAATTTATAACTGATTGTGTTTTCTTTCATTATCAAGAGCTTTACATCTTTTAGTTATTAAATACCATATGAGGATAACATGTTTGGCCTACCTACATTCACTAAACTGTGGGAAAGGAAAAGTGAAGATGTTGCTTGTAGCAACCAGTCAGATTCCAGCTCTCACTTTCATATCACATATTAGAAAATGTCAGCTAGACTATGATTGGTTGCTATGGGCGACATATTCCCTTTTCCACAGTTTAGTAAATCCTTAGACTAGACAGGACCAGAGATCTGTAACTTTATAATTTGTATTAGGTTTTGGGGGGGGGGGGGGTTTAAGTTTTTTTAAGTGTTTTTCTATATGGAAACAATGGCTATAAACGTGTACTAGAATATTTTAATATAAATGTGTAAATATGGTGTACTTCCTATACCAATTTTTACTATACAAGTAAAGTATATTAAAGTTGATACGTGAATGCAACAATGGCTGATTAACCAGGTTAAAATGTGTCAGCCCTCCATACTGATGTAAATGTAATGTTTGATACAAGGAATCATTTACTTCGCAAAAATGTCTCATGTTTTGGGTTTGTTTTTTTGTTTCATATTTTATTTAAATTTTTACAGACAGGAACGAAATCAGGAAACACCTGCAGACTTCTTTTACTTCTCTGACTTTGAGAGACACAATGCAGAAATAGCAGCTTTCCATCTGGACAGGTACACACAAAGCATTTGCCACATGAGACCATTGATGTAGCATTTTTTTCAAATTTACTTACGGTAATTCTTCATGACTACCGGTATATATTTTTATGTTCAGTTTGTCAGGGAATACCAGAATGGATCCGCCCTTCTGGAGCCAAAGACATCCAATTTTGCATGTATATTTATAAGACTGTACTTTCATACAAGATTTGCCAACTCACGATACCCGTGAATAACCAACAACATGGGGGAGGGACAATGGGTGGGATTTATGCAAATCATGCCAGAAGTCCCACCCCTTCAACCCCACCCATGCATTGTGCCGATCAGGGCTGCAGTAGTGATGTACATAAAAAAAATCACTTCCTCAGCTCAGATCCCGGAAGATTTTCTAACTCTCCCAGGGGGAAAAGTGAAATTCGTGAGTCTCTCGTAAATTCTAAGTGAGTCAGCAACTCTGATTCATACTTTTAAGTTCATATCTGTGTTGCTCTTAATAATCTTTTGTATGAGGTATTGCCAAATTTCAGTGATCTGAAGTCACTTGGTATTTCCCTTAGTTACACAGTTTACTAGTTTTTATGCATTTAAGATATTGTATGTTTGGGGTTTTTTGTTTTTTATTTTGCTTCAACAAAGACATTACATTTAGGGTTGTCCATTTCTGGACATTGCTGATGCTAACAACATTTACGGCCTGATTCAAATACCTGCGATTAGTGTCCCAGAATGCTCATTGCAGAATAACAAACACGTTCCCACTGTTGTTTTGCTTTCTCTATGATACACTATAGAATGACCCTATATCAGTGGGTGTCAAACTTTCTCCGATCTAGGCCTAAATTTACTAAACATGGAGAATAAAAAGTGGGGATGTTGCCCATTGCAACCAATCATATTCAAGCTCACATTCTCCAGTATGTAAAATGAAACTGAAAGCTTGAAATCTCCACTTTTCAATCTCCTTGCTTAGTAAATATAGGCCCTAGGCTCCCATAGTTTTTTATGTACCTCATAAGTGAAAATAATTACTAAACAGTAATGTTTTTGTTTTTTTAAAGAACATGGGTCAAACAAATAAGTATAATCTAACTATATGCTCAAGTATTATTTTAACTTCCATCTTACAATGCCTCCACGAGTCCAGAGTTTTAGTGAGCACACAGGAGTTGCTGGGAGAGAGACTGTTCTCAGCTTTCATCAGCATAGTCTCTTTCCTTGCAGTTACCATGTGATGACAGGTCCTAAACTTAAGGCACACCTGTGGGTGTCCTGGCGTTCATTTTTGGAGCTTTCCTATACAATAGTTGTTGCATAAAATTACAAAATAAGTCATGCACATCTAAACANTTTACCTCTTCTTGCCTTAAAGAATCTTGGATTTCCGAAGGATTCCTCCTGCTGTTGGGCGTCTGGTGAATATTACAAAAGAGATCAGAGATATCACAACAGACAAAAAATTATTCAAAACTTTTTATATCTCCCCAGGTAAGACTAAAGTCTATACTGAGAAGACATACATGTGATTTACATTACACTACACTATTTACACACTTATTCCTCAAGAAAAATAATATAAACATAAATTCCCATCACCCCATCTATACACCTTGGGGTATATTTACTAAGCGGTGAAACTGCAGTGAGATTGAAAAGTGGGGATGTTGCCCATAGCAACCAATCAGATTGAAGCTCTCAGTTCATCTTACACACTGGAGAATGTGAACTCGAATCTGATTGGTTGCTATGGGCAACATCCCCACTTTTCAATCTCACTGACATCTCACAGCTTAGTAAATATACCCCCTTGTGTCATTCGCTTATACCCAATGTAAAGTTTTTATCACTTTGTTGGTAATCAAGACAGACCCGCACTAATAAAAATATAGATGTCACATTGTAGCATCTCTTCAAAAATATTGGGAACACGCAAGCAAAATGAATAAATATGGATTACGCTATGAATCTGTCACCTGAATTAAATGCTTTCACATATACATTATAAGGGCCTTACAGAAGTATTTGCTACAACGTTGTTGGCTAAAAACTAAGTCTGTCTTGTCGAACAAAAGTTGCTATTATTTCTACCTGGAATAATACAATTACATTGAAAATACACAATTAGAATCTGTGTTGCCCAGAATGAAGAATTTGGTAGTCGCATTGTTACCTTAACGCTTTAAACCCAATCTATACATTTTCCCCCATAATAAATGCTGTTTTGTTGTATAAATTTTGTTTTAGTATTCCAAAGATAAATACACAGAAAGATCTGCACAGTGAATGGAATTTAGTAAACCAAAACTCCAGTATAATAAAGGGGGAGAAGGATGATAGGGTTGCAGTGATGGGAGCTGGAAAGTTCAGAATCTTTAAATTGTGGAGAAAAACACTAGTTTATACCTAGTATGTTTACATTTCTTAACACAATTGCTGTTACTGAATTCCGCTGATACATTAATCGTCCTTGCACTCTATATACATATCCAAAACTGTTCTAAAGCCAGTGGAATTGTTTCTATGGATACTTTAGAAAAACAGGCCTCAGCCTTTTTCGCTGAATTTTAGATTAAATACAAATCCCCTGATATGGTGCACAAAGGGACACTTTGTATTTTATACATGAAACATTACATAATATNGTTCATTGTTGCTTCAATGTTTAAAGATGCCAAAAGGTTTACTATGCAGATGAGACTTCCAGCCATTCAAACAATAAATCACTTAGAATTGGGTGGTTTTTATATTCCAGAACATTCATGGCGTCTGTTCTGATTTTTGTCTTACAAAACAATAAAAAACAAACTATGGACCTGATTCAGAGTAACAGCAAATAAGGATCAAATAAAACCATTGTTTAACTAAAAGGGTGCCAAATACTGATCATGCTCTCATTTATATTGCTTGCAATGTAACAATTATGTTGTTTAATAAATATATATATCTCAGTGTGTGCCTTGTCCTGTGTCTTCTCTGGTTTTTATAATGCTGTTTAGGGAAGATAGTAAAAATAATAATATAAGAGTTGGACCTGAAGAAAAAATGTAAATAAAATAGTTGCAGACATTTATTTAAGTAATATATTATGATATGATATGGCGCTATTTATTAACACTGATATTTATTTATCTATTTATTAAATATTCATAGTCTTATCTGTTGCTCGTTTTTTCAGCCAACAATGTTTGCTTTTATGGAGAGTGTTCCTACTACTGTTCCACAGAGCATGCTCTATGTGGCAAGCCTGACCAACTAGAGGGGTCAATGGCTGCCTTACTGCCCGACAGTGAATTGGCCCCTAGAAAATCTTGGCGGAGCCCTTGGAGACGTTCCTATCACAAAAGTAAAAAGGCAGAGTGAGTACAAGATATTGTAAGTTGTGGTGAATCATTATATTGATTGTGATGGGGCAAGGGGGTGATAGATACACTCCGCTGGGAGCCAACTGCTGAACTCAGGGCCAGATTTACAATGGGGCTAATGGGACTACAGCCCCAGGCCTTCATTATCAAAATGTGATAAAGGAGGACATAGTGTGATGAAAAAGGACATGTGTGATTAGGTGGTCCACATATAATTGACCACCACACATAACAGTGGTCAACCCCAGGTATCACTGGCCACTCCTATGGGCCTTTAATAATTCTCAGCCCCAGGCTCATATGGCTATTAATCTGGCCCTAGCTGAACTGCAGGGCACCATGCAGACAGAGCCTGATATATGAACATTAGGCTCTCAGAACTTCTAAAATATAACGGAACTGAAGTTACATATTAAAAGTGCAGGAAGTCTAATGTTCTCATGTCAGGTGTGCCAGCAGAGGGACAGAGAAAGTACGGCTGTCAATCAGAACGCAAGACTCCGTGCCCACCCAATCATACAGGCTCTCTGATTGTCTCTTTGTAGACAGACATAAATAAAGTACACCATTTCTTCTATAAAAATAAACACTGTCCATTCTAAATCAGCATTGATTTAAGTAGTCTCAATGGAATATTTAGGTATTCCTCAATGTCCCTCCAATCTCCTCACCTCTAGGTTTAACTTACCAAGTGTACCCTTTTTTTTCTTTCCATCCTTGGTGGGAAACTTATGCTTACAACTTAGTTCTCTTTACACCTTGACTAATCTTTCTAGAAGAAGCAGTTTGGCTTTTTCAATGGGTTTCCTTCTCCCTCCACTACCATTCTCATATTAAAAAATACAAGACATACAGGCAGTATTTTTTATGGCTTAAGGTTTCTTAAGGCTTCAGGCATATACTATTTTGACCAATTTCATGTCTAATTAAACTTTCTTACCACTGTGTTATTAATGTTGGTATTTTGTCTTTATTAAATAAATAAAATTATGCACATGTTCATTTTAATGCTGCATAAAATGCTTTCTACTGCCACCTGGTGTCTGGAATATGAACTTTATTATTCAGATGTTTTAATCATTTTAAAATTTGGTCAGTATTATGCTTTAATAATGTTTAATTATTAACATTAGTCCTCAAATTTACAGTATAAATCACTTTCAAAGGACCTGGTCAAAAAAGACAGAGAGCCTTAACTGTGAGGAGTGGTCTGTGTGACCATTGACCGCACAAATCAAGGCAGACCCTGCAATGTTTGACTAATTTAAATGGTCTCCCCCCCCCCATCCAACTAGCATAATGTAGGGGGGCTGGAAACCTTCTTCTCCAGCTGGAGACGAAGCACAGAGAGAGCAGCTGGGCACCTCTTTGGTCAAACTACTTTTTTGATCAATCCGGAATTCGAACTGATTGCCCCAGGTGTTTAAAAGGGGTTTATAGCCTTTTTTATCATTAGCAGGCCACACACAAAAATCGTGGATTTAGCCTAAAATTGTTCTAGTGGATGGTTAGCCAGCTTAACCTTTGCTCAGAGGTTATAGCAGTATACATAAGCAGTATTTTTCCTAAAATGTCAAAATGTCTCTAGACTGTTAACCTTCTTACCTATCTCAGCATCCTGGGCTATTTTGGGCTTATTACTTGACGATGTTCCCCTTACAAAAGGTGAAAAAAAAATCAGCGGAGGGCAAAAAGAGTGCCCTGCAACAATGGATCTCTCCCCCCCCCCCCTTCTCTATCTCTGTTCGCAGAAAAACAGTTTTATTTTTTCCGCATGGATTGGCTGGCACTCGACAGGGATGCCTGTTATCCCCACTGCTTTTTGTATGGAGTATGGAGGCATTGGCCCGGGCTATTAGATGTAACCCAGATATACACNGCTTTAGGATCAAGGCTCATGAATTTAAACTTGCCCTCTTTGCGGATGACCTGCTCGCCATTCTTACCGACCCCGTCACCACTCTCCCTAATCTTGTTAAGGAATTTGATGCTTTTGGCTTCTTGTCCAACTTTAAAATTAATTACAACAAATCAGAAGCCCTTAACATTTCAGCTAGCCCTTAACGGCTTGAAATCTGCTTTCCGTTTTAAATGGAGCCCTTCTCATATCCGGTACCTGGGAGTGATGCTATCTGCAGACCTGACACGCTTGTTCTCGCTAAATTTCTCCCCTTTACTGACTCGCTTACGCTCGGACCTTCATAGATGGACGGGGGGTTCTTTTTCCTGGCTAGGCAGGATCAACATCTTAAAAATGACTGTCCTCCCCAAAATCCTATACCTTTTACAGACTCTCCCTATCCACGTGCCAGGTAGCTGGTTCACGGAGGTCCAACGGGTGTTTCGTACATTTATATGGGCAGGGAAAAAACCCAGGCTGAAGCTTGAAATCTTGTGTAAACTGCCCCATATCTACTCCTATTACCGGGCTAGCTTGTTGAATAGGATCTTGGAGTGGACGTTACAGATTCCCTCTAAACAGTGGATTCTCACTGAAAGCCATTCTTTAGGACTGCCAGTAGATATAGCTCCCTGGATACTATCAACTCCCAAGTCNTCCCACCCTGTTATTGGCCCCACATTGAAGATGTGGAGATCTCTCAGACACCTACCATCTATCTCGTCCCCTGACTCTCCCATGAGATCTCTTTTAGGTATTCCTCTTTTCCCACCAGGCCTGTCCCTCACCGAGTTTGCTAAATGGTATGAAGCTGGTCTTTTTCCGGTCGGTTGGTCGGTCAGGGTCAGACTCTCCAGTTTTCTGATCTCCAATCAATTACTAACCTTCCTCTTGAAAACATCCTTTTCTGATGTCATGATAAGGTGGATTTATACCTATACAATTATATTTTGAAATGTGATGACTTTTGATTGCAGTCCCATAAAGATGCTGATTCACATGTACACACTACACTAGTTTAACAGCTAATGTAAGATTGTTGTCTCTCCTAAACATCCACTTAAAAATGGTACTGTTCACACAGTTTATAGCTACCTGTACTGGCAGAAAAGTTAAGGTGGCCATTCACATGCCGAATTTCATCCATAAAAATCGGTCCATGGATGGACACGACAGAAAACCCCCAACGGCGACCAAACGCCGGGAAACCTAAACAAACGACATCGGTGATCAAACGGATTTTCCGATTGATCACCGGTGTTCATTGTTTAGAAAAAAAAATAAAAAACAAATACCTGTAAAAAAAAAGAAATAAATTATTGTGGTGCCCAGAAAAGACATCAGAAGGGTGAGTACATTTTAATTTAATTTATTTCTCTTTTTTTCAGGTATTTTTTTTTATTCCTCCATTGGCCATCATGGGAACGACATCGTTCCGTGTATGGCCTGCAAACAGGTTGATTTTCCCTAGGGAAAATCGCCCCGTTTGTCGGTGCTGATTTTCCACTGGAACGTAGTCGTTGAATGGCCAGCTTTAGACAGATGATCCTACATACACATGTTGAAATATGATGTGTACAGAATGAATTTTAATGTTATAGTACTTTTTTTTGCACAGAGAACTAACATGCAGTACATATATATATATATATATATATATATATATATATATATATATATATATATATATATATATATATGTTAATCTTTAACCTGGAATTTCTAGTTCAATATCCACAGTCTACATTTGCCCTCTTTTGCAATTAAACATGGTTTATTAAACAGGTCTACACATGTACTTGTTTTGCCCATGATCTCAGTTGACGTTGAAATATCTATATTTTTAACTTCTTGTTTAGCTGGGAACTGAATCCTAAGTATTGCGATGAAGTAAAAGTGACGCCACCGTACAATGAAGGAACACGACTCTTGGACCTAATCGATCTTTCTATACTGGACTTTTTCATGGGTAAGGATTTGATATTAAAGTACTACTAATACATATTAATATATTAATATACACATTAATAACTAATGCAATTATGTGGTTAATGTCAAAAATTCTAAATCATATTATCACTTAAACTGCATTTTAAAGGACAACATCCTTTTAAAAAATAGGGCGTGTCATTTGAGTAATCACTCCCCAGACCTCAGTCCAATTGATGAGATGTTACAATAGAAGATTCTGCAGCCTACAAATCAGTATAAATTATGTGATGCTGATGTGATATTTGCAGCATATGCTGAATGTCTTATGGATTTAAAAACTTTTGTGCTTATTTTACATAGAAAGTGACGGCAGATAAGAGCCACATGGCCAATCCAGTCTGCTCAGTTGTGTATTTAAAACTATACTGACATTATTTTATTCTCTATTTTGTTTGAGACTCAGAATACCCTTATATTTATGCCAAGCATGCTTAAACAGTTCTGTTGTATTAGCCTCCACCACTTCTGATGGGAGCCTATTCCACTTATCAACTATCCTTTCAGTGAAGTCATTCTTTTGCACATTTCCCCTGAACCTACCACCTTTCTATGGAAAATGCCACCTTCTGACACCCTTGATATATTTGAAAGCTGCAATCATATCACCCCTCTTATAGGTTTTGTTGGTCATACTATGTATCATTTTGGTTGCTCCTCTTTTGTTATTTTGTTATCTATAAAAGGAAACCAAGATCGACACCATTATGAAACATTTGAGAAGTTTGGTAACAAGACTTTTCTTCTGCATCTGGACAATGGAAGAGGGTAAGAAGATGGTGTAGGGCTCATAGACTGTGCACAATCTAAACTGACACAGTTGCATACATTAGAAATGTGCATTTTCGGACTTAGTTAGTCCTAATGGTTAAGTTATTAAAATTGTACTAATATAGTTGTAAAAGGAATACAAAGAACCCCTTATCAAATAGATGATTCAGCTGGGTCCCTTTCCACTTTCCCCTCCAAAACGATTGGGCCAAGCTGCACCCTCTAACTGTACCAATAAAATGGTAAAACAATTGAATTATTTAGGTGATGATATATTTTGTATGCTTTTGGAGATGGTTTGGATGAAAATCAAACCAAACATAGAAAAGAACAAATTGTTTATTACTTTGCCTGATGTAAGACTTATTGCACAATAAATTTGTGTAGTACTTGTGATATGTGGACAAATAACTGTTTGTTTTGCCCTTTAGGTTTGGACGTCATTCATATGATGACTTATCTATACTTGCTCCTCTTCAGCAATGTTGCAGGTTAGTCAGATTAATTTGTTATGGCCAAGACCTATTTATATTGATTATCTTTATCTTATCTATTTATCTACTATATAAAAGAGAAAATGTGTCAATCTGCCTATTTCTGTCTCTGTCTACAAATCCTCAGTTGACAAGCTATGATCATGAGATTTTACATACAAGTGTATTAAAACACAGCAGAGGCAAATAAAAAAAATGAAATCGGACTGCAGCTGACATCCACAATATGTAATAGTAAAGTGATAGCTAGAATCTAATTGGTTGCTAGGGGCAACATCTCAAAATTTCCATACACATATTGTCGCTGGAAGGATGTAACATGCCTGTCCTCACTGTGGTGCTCAGAAGTAGAGAGGCGCAAGAGGCATGTCCAGGGCAAAGCCAGGTACTCCTTCTAGTAGTAATTACAAGCATACACTAAAATCAAGTGGGTGACATATACAAAGGGAGTCGGACATATAAATAAATGAGAGAACAAACTGCACTAAAGGCACTATCTTGGAGTAAGTGCAGGTCCAACACTAAACCAAAGTCAAAATGATCAATGTACCCCAAGCCAGCCAGTGGTTCATTAACCACAAACCTAATGGGTATAAAAATCAATGTCATCTGAGTGTAAATCTAAAATTAGGATAATGGTAATAAGTTTACCTGTTTTAATTTATATTGATATCAATAAAGTTTTATGTTAGCCCAAATCTTATTAAATTAACCACAAGGTTATAAGTAAAGAAATCATTAGACAATTGCATCAGTCTTGTAAAAAGAAAAATGTTGCACTGTATCCTAGATACCAATGACAGAAAAAAATATGTTTCTCTGGGTCAACGCATCTCATTGTTATAATATACGTTCTATGAAAATGCACCCACATACTTCCTGACATCTTTTTGATGAGCGCTTTTATAATTACCTTGTGGTTTGGCAAGGGTTAATTGTCTTTGCAATAATACCATATTACCATTGTTAGACTTTTTTACAATACCTTACATTTTACATCCCACTTCAAACTAATTAAGCTGCATTTTTCTATGCTGAACCACTAATGTGAAATGGACAGAATAAGAATTGTAATAACTAATTGGATACAATCTCATATTAAGACTATCCCTTTTGTATTTACCAGTTTCATCAAGTGGTGAAGTATTTGATACATAGCAATTATTTATTATGGCCCAGATCCAGAGTCAGACAAAAACACTACACTTGTCTTGATACCACTTTTCCATATGAAATCATTTACTATTCTCATCAATGACTGCACCAAGATTAGCTGGAAAATTTACTAAGCGTCAAGATGACTATATAGCCATGTCAAGTTGAGTTTCAAGGCAAGCCATTTGATTTAACATGCTGATTGTGTTCCCTCTGCAATCTCGCAATGTTAAACTCAAGTTTGTTGTAATTTGTCCATTAAGGAATTTACAAAGCGTGGAGTTTTAAACTTGACGCAAGGTCGAATGCAAGATGACCTGAACTCAAGTTGGAGATAAGGTAGGGTTTTCCTGGTACCACGGACTCCATCAACAAGGTATTGTCTGGGCATTCTCCATCCAGTTCAGGAACCCAAACCGGATCAACAGGGAGATAAACGTTGTCCAGTACTGTCTTCCTCACTATTGACTTGCCATCAACTGATCTCAGGCCATCAAAACGATTCTCCCACTCATCAGATGATTCTGGTACCAGGTGTAAATCAGAATCCTCTCTGTCAGTGGTTGATAGACTGCTCACATCTTCCCAGTTAACCAACTCCTCACACTCCTCTCTTGTCAGGCCGCAGTGGTCCTCCCACGACTCTTGCCGAGGAAAAGTCAAGGCCCAGTCCGTAGTAGTTGAACGTACGTCTCCCCAATTCTCAAGCTCCCGAACCTTGTCTGGTAGCGGTACATAGCGGTAGTCCCAAGGTTCTTGTTGATGTTGTGCAGCACGTGCTCGACCGTTTCTATGGTTACTGAGGACTTACGGTTTCCAAACTTCCCGCACCAGCTTCTGGACAGGGCTGACTGAGGAATACCCCGGGTTCATGCTGAGAGGTGACTGCTCAATTGGACCTTTGTAACTAACTAGGCTCTCTCTCCTCAACCAATCCCAACTCAGCATGACATCATAACCTTATTTGGTGCAACAGGTACAATAAAATCAGAGCATGTACAATAAGCAAATATTAGAGATATTAACCCCGGTTATACCATTGCCAGGTTATCACACAATGATCAGGATCAAGAGAAAGAGGTCATTCCACCGTGTCTACTACAGATGCATGTAACACCATAGAGTATTTGTTTACTCATTTGAGGACCTTCTCTTTGAGCTTTGCTTCACTGATCCTTGGGAATCCCTTTCTCAGATAGGTAAATGCAAGCCCATTTTGATACAGTGCCCTGATAAAGTGGGAGCGAATATTAGAAACCTCTCTTAATGCTTTATATACTCTTATGATATAAGAATAAAGAGGTCCTATATCACAATATTGGCTCTTTAAGAGAGCTTAACTACAAAAATGTTGATGACAAAAAGAATATATGATATACATTTAATTGCATAGCACTTTTGCTTCGGCCAAAGAGACTTATTTATATCCAACTTTTAATAAGGTTGGAAATGTCAGCATCCACCTCTGGGTATAAGGCATTAAAGAAAACATTTACAAAACTCAATAAAATAACCCGACATTTACACCTGCATTAGTTGCTTTCTCCTAGATGTTCAATTACATGCAGAAATCAAAGAGTGCTACACTAAGGATTATCTGTTCTGTGATCAATACTTCTAAAAATAAGTAATCTCTAATGTAACAATGACCTAACATCTTGCTGATACAAAAAAAAATGCTTCCATGGTTTGTTTGCTTTATCTTAGTTTTTTCTACTTTAAAATTAATTTTCTGGATAAAGAGAAGTACCAGAAGTGCTTTTAAACAACTTAGAAAAATAGTACAGAAGATGTATCTTATTTTTCTGTGGTACAAAGCAACCCCCCCCCCCCTTTTTGTGTAACAAACAGTTTGTTAGGCAAATACCTTGTGTTTCTCATAATAACTTTTGAAATATTTGGCCACTTGAATTTTAAAACATTTAATGCAAAATGCAACCTAGTTTCAAGAGTGCTTAGAATTAGTTTATAGTTATAATTTCAGTGTGCCAAGCTATAGTGGTGTCACTTGATTTGGGAGTATATTTACTAAGCAGGGGGGTTGCAGGGAGATTGAAAAGTGGGGATGTTGCCCATAACAACCAATCAGATTTGAGTTCACAAATGAAACTGAGAACTTGAATCTGATTGGTTGCTATTGGCAACATCCCCACTTTCCAATTTCACTGCAATCTCACCGCTTAGTAAATATACCGCTTGGCGTCACCTAGTGCTGTAACAAATTATAGTATGTAACTATATAAAAATAATATTGATCAGAAAAATTGTTTCATGTGGTTAATGTGTAGAATAAGAATTTGACCTTAGGATAAACATTTGAAACCATATAAAAAGTTCTATTCTTATCAGTAAGGCAACACTGTTTTCCTAAACAAAACACATTATTCCTTGGCCCAAAAAGAAAGAAACCAAAATCTTATGCAGTATTTTCATGCATTATTGTGGCTCAAGAACTCTTCTGAGTGCGGTGATAAGCAAGCCATACATTGCCATACACTGCACTATACAGTATATCCTTGTTTAAATACTTTCAACCACAGATACTTTACGATCCACTATGCACACATTGTGTCCGCAGGGTGGGCAAAGGGAAAGGAGTTTACACAGCAAACCCTTACTGGCTAAGGACTGCATCCAGGCGTATTATTATTATTATTATTATTATTATTATTACTATATAACTGACGATTAAGTGGACAAACCATGTTGAAATGCAAGGGAGTTACATCTCATTAGTTGCAAAAAGTATTAGAGTTGAGAGATGATGTTTCCTAGCCCAAGTCTAATAACAGTGTAACAGTAACGCTGGTCAGTATCTTTGTGCAATAAGTAAAAGGTAAGCATTCTCCCTGCAATTCAACATGGTTTTTCCCACTCGCTTACGTTCAATAGAATGTAATCCTGGATCTGATCCTAAATCTTTATTAACAATCCTCATTCCACAATGAACCCATTTTACTTGGAGCAGTTGTATAAAACCTGTGTCCTGGTAAGGACTTTAGGATCACACTTTTGTAACTTTTGGGATTTCCACTTGTGAACTTGTGAACATTTAAGACTGGATTCAGTTACCTGTACATATTGCTTACAAAAAGACAACAACACTATTCCTGCACCAGAGTATACCCGGTTATGTATTATAATTATATAAGGGTGCCAGTACTACCATTCAAAACTACACAACTACACAAAATGTGGCTATCAATATAAATAGTCACACAAAGAAGGTCTCACACTGCACACCTTTCAATAATAATGTTAATGAGAGAACTGTTGCAAAGTGCTGCTTCAAAATATGGGTATATCACACAAACAAATATAATCAACAGGTCTTAAGGCGATATTAACATTTAATATTTTAAAAAAAAACTACATTCACAAAATATGCGGAAAAAACATGCACAGCAAATAAGGGTATTCAAAGTTGTTATATATACAGTGTTTAAATCAGCTCCTACCTCTCAGGTACGGCGGCTGACCCTAAAATCCCCCTCTAGCAGCCTCACGGCTGATCTTCACCTATCAGGGCAGGACCTGTCCCTACACTGTGTTATATACCCTCAATGCAAAAATTATCTATACATGGCTTTTAATGCAAAATACTCCATATCTTAGGCATATCAAGTGAAATGTAGATAATCAGTGACTATACAAAAAAAGTGAGCAAAAAAATCAAAAACAATACAAATAACTGTCTAAAATGAAGGAACAAAGAAACGGATATAAAATATAGATTCCTGCCATCCAGACGGCAATGGAAGGTCTCCCGATATGGCGGCCGCTCTCTGGGATCTCCTCGTGGCAGGAAAGCCGTTTCAGAGTGTCACATCACAATAGCATCTTGACGCGCGTTTCGCCTTGACAGCTTTTTCAAAAATTTAAACACTGTATATATAACAATTTTGAATACCCTTATCTGCTGTGCATGTTTTTTCCGCATATTTTGTGAATGTAGTTTTTAAAAAAAATATTAAATGTTAATATCGCCTTAAGACCTGTTGATTATATTTGTTTGTGTGATATACCCATATTTTGAAGCAGTGCTTTGCAACAGTTCTCTCATTAACATTATTATTGAAAGGTGTGCAGTGTGAGACCTTCTTTGTGTGACTATTTATATTGATAGCCACGTTTTGTGTAGTCATATTGCTTACAAGTAATACGTGGTATTATTAAAATGTTTAGTTGTACATGGCAATAATGTGTAATTATTAATAAGTAAGTTATACTGTGCATTTATCACATCCATCTACATCTCAAATGTTCAAATTTTATTTAAAAATATTCAATTAATATATGATTGCATTGACACCAGAATGACTTTTGTTTACTTCTGTGTAGGCTTAAGAAGTCTAC
Source organism: Platyplectrum ornatum (assembly GCA_016617825.1). NCBI lineage: Eukaryota > Metazoa > Chordata > Amphibia > Anura > Limnodynastidae > Platyplectrum > Platyplectrum ornatum. The sequence goes on along the minus strand of JABWIB010000109.1, from coordinate 54,899 downwards.
ACTACAAAAGCTTGAACTTCTTGCTACTGATCCATACCGTCTGAGCGATGTCATGCGAGAATCGTTGTCCACAGACCCTCTCACGCCCATCCTTTCAGAGCAGCATCTTTTAGCGCTGGACCGCAGGCTGGGCCTCATTCTCCACGCTGTAAAGGAATGTTTTAGAAAAGAGGGCCAGCACCGAGTGCTATATGAAGATTTGGCCAAGATATACAAGGAAAGAAAATTATAGGATTCCAAATTCGTCTAAATTTTATGAAATCTGTAGTATAATATAACACCTCTCATCATTTAAGAAAGCTGATTTTCAGAAAATATGTTTTCTGGTACACAAAAGTCAATAATAAAAATGGTTCATCTTAACTGTGACAAGTTGTTGCTCATTTTAACATGTGTTAAAATGAATAACATTTATTATTTTTTTTATTGAAGCAATAACAGAAACATAATACAAAAAGGCAACGTCAACACTAACATTCACAATTACACAGGAAAAGATCATCTGAACAATACAAGGTTACTAATAATAACAGTATACTAATAATATGGGTACAATACTAGAGTCAGCCTATCAACGAATGGGCGAATAATTGCCACATGCACGAGTATGATACCAAATAGTAGAGGAAAAACACAATCAAACCTGCTGTTTCATATTGTCAGATAAAACATCAATAAAATTCTACCAAGTATTGAAAAATGACTGGCCTCTTTCTGTAGAACTTACTCCAGCCAATCCATGCGGAACACATGGTAAAGGTTTTTCTCTGAAAAGGGAAAGGTGTGGGGGAAAAGTGTGGAGATGGATCCACGAGGGGGAAGTCGGGAAAATAATAGTTTATCTAGTGAGTTATCATAGTCAACAGGGAAGAGGCAGTGTAGGACTGAGCTAATATAACGTTGGAAGTAGGAAGGGTAATTGATGGCCATTGAGGAAGGGAAAGAGATCACAAGCCTACACAAAGGTCAACAGGTGATTTCGTGCAGAGTCCACCAAAAGTTTTATAGAATATATATTTTGACGATTCCATAGCCAGCTGCGCAGCCAGGAATCTAGGGTTGCGAGGAGGGGGAGATGGAAAGAGAAGTATGGATTAAGGAAAGATGGTGACATAAGAGAAACCAAAGTTTACGACTGGTCATGAGCAGTGGATTGTCTCGTAGAACATCGGGAACATCAGTGTCGTGTAAATGGAGGAATGCACACAAGGAGAGGTCTGGTATCTAATGGAGTGTCTGTGTCATCCGACCAATCCTTAAGGTGTCGAAGTTATTATGCCTGGTTATAAATGTTATAAACTAGCTATTTTGGTGCCCATGGCAGTGCCTGTCCCATTGTCACATCACTCTACACTCTATTGTACCCCTCATTACACCACCCACCCAACATTGCATATTATAGCCACACAATCACAAAAGTCGAGGAAAAGATGGAAAGTAGAGGCTTAAATACGAACACTGTACTAACAATAAATATAAATGATATTCAGACTGATCTTGCAATGCACACTGCACTATAGGCAGTGGTGGGTGGATCACAGCTGTAGCAGAGTAGTGTGTGAGCATCAGGTTGACATGGCAACGCATGTATACAAACCAAAATTATCAAGTAAAACACAAATAAATATAGTGAAGAAATTTGGGCTTTAACAAACAAAAGGTTCCAGACTAACGTACCATTGAATATACAAGTGAGTGTGCAAAACCATTTGAATTGCAAGTGAGTGAAAATGAATGTCAGTGTTTGCAATACTTTATTTTTGCATTTTGCACACAGATACTGACCAGCGTTACTGTTACACTGTTATTAGACTTGGGCTGGGAAACATCATCTCTCAACTCTAATACCGTTTGCAACTGAAGAAAATTATCAAGATTTGCTTGTGCAGGTCCCCTGGCGTATTCATTTTATACAATTTATCAAATATGAAGGTATATGTCTCCATATTTGTTTATTATAATTTTACATAGATATATATCTACCTATCATCTAAAAGAAAGATAAATTTATTTATAGATCCATCTATAAAAGACACACACACATATATATAAATAATTATTTATTTATATATTTATGTATTTATTAATAGAGAAAGAAATACATACACATACAAAGGGGCATATGAGTCACAATTTTGTATCCTTTACCAGGCGGCTAAAAGAAGAAAAAAATAAGCAAAAGAGTAAGTGAATGTTTTTGTTATATCTCTAAAATCCACATATATCCATCTGACTTAATATTAAACAATGTTAATTTAATAATATATTAAATATTTAATTAAAATTTTAAAACGCATGTAATTTTTTAAAATAATAAACACTACTCATGAATTGGTAGTGATGCATATATGTATAAATATGTAAAATATGGTTGACAAAATAGTAGAAAGAAAACAACAAAAAGCAAACAGAGGGGGGAAGCAGTGTGAAGGAGAGGTTAGTGTTGGCATGGAGGAGGGGGGCAGCAAATTTATCTGGGTGGCTACTCTGAGAAACCCAACCAGTAAATACATTTTATATAGATATAGACCCAAGCTATTGATACCATACAATTGGGCATTTTAAATGATTGGACCCTGTATCTCCACCTCCTGGCCGGAGTTTCCCCCAGTATTAATAAGAGTAAACCTTTGCATTCTGAAAGGCTGCAGTTAGAGATGCATTACTTTATCACTGCTTTACTTGTGTTAAAGAGATGAGAAAACTGCTACATAAGGGAGGGTAGGTATATCTTTCTGACAGCCTGACAATCAGCTGCTTGGGCGCCTGCTAAGATTGGCATAACTAAAATGATCACTAAAACCCCACCACCAACTATGTATACAAGATGTACACATCCTGTCCTGTTGTTGTAATGACATCCAGTACAGAATTGTCTGAACTCTTAAGGTGGCCATAGCCAGCCGAATTTCGTTCCGAGCTCACGAATATCGTGAGCTCTGAACGAAATTCGGCCCCGTGTATGGCCACGACCGAAAGCTCCCAACGGCAACTAAACGCCGGGAAACCTAAACAAACGAACATCGTGATCAATCGGATTTCCCGATTGATCACGATGTTCGTTTGTTTATAAAAAAAAAATAAAAAAAATACCCTAAAAAAAGGAAATTAATTAAATGAAAATAAACTCACCCGTCTGATGTCTTCGCTGGGCACCGCAGCGGTGCCCAGCACCTTCTCCTGTGCAGCGGCGCTCGCGATTATCCACGGGAACTAAGTAGTTCCCGTGTATGGCCAGCTTTAGGATACAGATCTGTGGGCGACCCAGGAATAACCTCAACATTTTTCAGATGGATTCTTCACACTGTGCCTTGAGCATGACCAGGGAATAACCCAGGTTTTTGGCACAGTGTGAACAGCAGGCACCATCCAGAAAGAATAAAGCGACTATGCAGGGAAACTCCTGCTACCCTTCCCTTTCTCCCCATTGGCTATTGGAATTTATTAACTTTGGTAAGAGCTACATCCTACCAAGTCCGGTATTTATATTAGCTCTGGCCAAATACTTCACCCTCACAAAACATACATACAACAGTGTAAAGCTCTTACAATCTACAAATTAAAACATGTACAATTAATCCTGCGATTAAATATACACAACTGCAATGACACTCAGATTGTTCCGCAAACGCTTGACTAAAGCTGGTCTTCCACCAGTGACCAGACCGATTCTCGTCACAGCTCGCTTTTGTACAATATTGAAAGATTTTTCTCTTGATGAACGGGTCAATTATCTTGCCCACACATTAATGATTTTTCTGCCTCAAATCATGACCCTATCATGCCCCTCAAATGATTATCATTCTGGAGTTTGAAATGATAAAACTGTTGGTAATGAGAAGTTTATGTACGACTATTGTCCGTGTTCAGCACCACACACTAGAACGTGATGTCGAACGAGCGACGATAATTGCATCGGAATGAGAATCGCCAGCTTTAGTCCCATTCACGGGGGAAATTCACAAAAATCGAGTTTAGACAACACGCGGCTGCGAGTTTATCGCAGCCGCGAGGTTACAAGTATGCAGGCGCGAGGTCACCGCGTCTACATTGAACAACATGCAGACGCGGTGACCTCGCGCCTGCGTACTTGTAACCTCGCGGCTGCGATAAACTCGCAGCCGCGTGTTGTCTAAACTCGATTTTTGTGAATTTCCCCCCACATCTTCACAAGCAGAATTGCACTACTGCTAATAACACAACCATTGACATGTACTCTGTGCCTAATCCTGTTAATCATATTCCATTCACTCATATTTTATTCACCTGAGTAAAAATATTTTATTTATTAAGCTCCAGACAAAAGGATGTCTCATAACACAACGTGACAGATGATCCGACAGAGGGCGGGAGAAGCACCACAAAGACAAACACAAAGAGGATTGCGGGGGGGGGGCTGTCTGAGGTGAAGGCACGGGGATAACGGAAGAGAATGGCCGAGGAAACACAGAAGCTGACATAGAGACATGTTCTGATAAATGGCGAGCGCTCATACAGTAACTATAGAGCTGTATCATCTCTCTATGTATATATATGACAGACACATGACGTCGTGCGGTAGAGAAGCAGTTAAGAAGGCAGAAAGCCAAGTACAGCCTTTTCCTGCAGAGACTCACACGGAGTCTGCCCCCACCCTGTCCATTCAAACCCGCCAACAAGGAGGATTCCCCCGCCCCGAGTGACAGCCGAACGGACCAATCCGGAGGCTGCGTGAGAGGGACGCAGACAGCTGCATCCTCAGATGACAGCACAGTGTGTGTGTGTTGTTGTGTCACTGTCACCTGCACACACACACTCACACACAGACACGCGGGGCATCGCAGACCAGGAGCTGATAACGTCAGTTTGTGCACTTTTCTTATTCGCTCATTTTTATGTTATAGCATTTCCCCCTGAACTCTGGCTCTGTGCAGTTTTGCTTTTCTTTGTTGTCTTCATGTTACTATTTACTATTGTCATAGCGCATCTAGGTAATAGATAACAATGCTTTATTATGTTGCCACTCTTTGTTTATTACAATCTTAAACAGTAGTCCGAGCATGTGGTGTTTTTTATATAATCATTCACTGCATTTTATTATTACATTTAATGAGTCATAAGTGTGAATTGTTATCAGAACTATTTGTCCTAAGTGTATCTTTTTTTTGTTTACAAATTTGTGTGTGTGTATATATATATATATATATATATATAATTAAAAGAAATAATAATGTTAATGTTATCTATCTATCTACCCACACAAACCCCAATTACAAATGTCAACTAACAAAGATGCTATCCTACCAGTAACGCATGGCTTAAGCTGGCCATACACTATCCGATAAATTGTATCCAATCTAAAGATTTTTTCAAGAGTGGGTAAAACCATGATGAATTGCAGGGGAGGTAAAATGAATGTCAGTGTTTGCATGCAGGGAGAATACTTTATTGTTGCATTTTGCACATAGATACTGACCAGCGTTACTGTTACACTGTTATTACACTTGTGCTGGAAACATCATCTCTCACCTGTAATACTGATTGCAATTAATTCAATTTACCTCCCCTGCAATTCAACATAGCTTTGCCCACTCTTGAAAAAATCTTTAGATTGGAACAATTTATTTTATAGTGTATGGCCAGCTTTACACAAGGAATACAGGTGGCTGCCTTAGGCATAGTGCCTGTGTTCCTGATGTTCATTAACTAAACAAATGTTGAATGTCCCAGAAAAAAACAACTATTTAAATATCATTACCTGAACGATCATTTCCAACATTCAGAAAAAGCATAAAAAAGATAAGTAGATCTTTAGTGTAGAGACTACCTGACCGCCCCCCACCCCCCAGAGGTTCCCATATTAATATAACCACTACTTGTTGTAAAAGCTGGAAGTAATAACAAATTGTTTTTAAGGCTACATTGTTGCTAGCATCTACAGAAGTGTTTTGTGTTGACTTCTTTTGTAATATATTGTTCTCCAGTGAAACAAGATCATGTCGAGACGCAGCAAACGCCTTAACAACATTGATCAGGAGGATGACCGGATCAGCAACAGCAGTGTGGACAGTCACTCGCTGTACAGACACACTCCTGAACGGTCAGTTTGGACTTTGTGTGGCTATAATGGTAATTTATGATAGAGCACAACATCTGGGCTTAAAAGGTTTTCTATTTGTGCAAAAGGATCTATTGCCCTGATGGCTAACCTGTGACACTCCAGATGTTGTCAAACTACAAGTCCCATCATGCTTTGCCAGCTCGTGCTAAAGGGTCAGCATTCCAAACTCCTGGCAATGTATGATGGGACTTGTAGTTTTACAGCATCTGGAGTGTCACAGGTTAGCCATCAGGGATCTATTGTCTACTTCAGTGATTCCAAAACTGTGCGCCTACGCTCCCTGGGGTGGCGTGACGCTCTCATTGGGGTGCCACAGAATGTTGTTTCTCAACTTGGTGGCACGTGGCTAGTGTTTCTTAGAAGCGCAATTTTACATGTGATGTCAACCTGAAGCATTTCTGTCTTCACCTAAATAGTTATTACACTATTTTGACTCAAAAACCTCCTGGGTAATTATTTTGCCTTAAGTGCTTCTTGAAAAAATATGGAGATCCTAAGGGTGCCTTCACTGAGGACGTTTGGGAACTACTGGTCTACATACCGTATAATTCGATTTTTGAAACTACCCAAATCACTCTCTGAATTATAGGAAAAAAAAATAACGTGACGTTTTGGAAAGTCATTTATGCCTTCAGTGTATGTGTGTTTAAGTCTAGAGACTGTACTAAGCTATGTATGTCTGGCCAATACATCAGAAGAGAAGATATTTTTCACACCTCCCTGGTGGGTGCTATCTTGTCCTATGAAATCTGTGCACTTTCACATACTACTGTTTCTGTATGGTTGGTTTATTTGACATGCTTTGCAGTTTGTCTGCCTTTACTCAAGCATTGAGACATGTGTAATCTGTGCAAACCAGAATTAGTGTTGAGAGGTTGTGTATCCTAGATCAGCTTTAAATAACATTAAAATGAAAGGTGTTCGGTGAGAGTATATATGTGTATATATATATATATATATATATATATATATATATATATATATATATATATATACAGTATCTAGTGCCTAGTTTATCTAAACATCTTGGTTGGTGAGTCAGTCTGAGAGATGCTCAGAGGGACTCACATTGTCACATCCTGTGGTGTGCAGTGAGGAAACAGCACTGACACAGGAAACTGCATGGTCTCATTTATATACAGCTCCTTAACTTAATGTGCAAAAACAAGGTGCATGAACATTATTGTAGCTCTTCTTATTCACGATAATGCAAAAGAGCAAATGTAAATAGCAACAACAAACAACAGTTAACAGCCTGAAAGTTTTTTTTAGAAGGAACAGAAAAAGTCTGGTGCTCCATAACGAACATTACATAACACTATGGCCTAAAGTTACTAAGCAGGGAGATCGAAAAGTGGGGATGTTGCCCACAGCAACCAATCAGATTCCAGCTCACATTCTCCAGTATGTAAAATAAAACTTAAACAGAACTTAAATCTGATTGGTTGATATGGGCAACGCCCACACTTTTCAGTCTCCCTGCTTAATATTTTTAGGTCCATGTGTCAGTACATACATAAAGAGGAGGTTTGGTTTACAATATAGTTATTTTGGGTTAAGATCATCTGCCCAGCGTCATAGCACCTCCTCTAGGTAAGCTATGCAGGAGAAGCAATGTATGTAAATAGTCAGAGGGGGTGTGCTAAATGCCCTTCATACTATCCAGAATTCTGATGCATCCTGTTTTTAACTTTTATTTAACTTTTATTTAAGTATTTAAATGTAAAAATTGTCATTGTCATTGTTTTTATTTGTATGATATTAAAAAAAAATTCAGTATATGGTAGATATAAAGAGGAGAAATTTAGTACACAGGGCCAGTGGCATTGCAAAATTCACCTTTTTAATCTAATGTGTTTACAACTAGCAGATATATACTTTACTATGGAAACAGTTGCTACTTAAATTATAATTAGTTTAAGAATTAGAAGTTAGAAGAATGGCATCTTGGAAGGAAGGGATTCTGGGAGGTCCTAGTGACTTCGGACGTGACTCAGTGTTCAGCACGCTGCGGCCGCCAGGTACGCAAGATTCAGAGCTGCCGGTTTTCATGAATGAAAAAAAGAAATATAACAAAAAATATTATCTAAATAAAAAAAAACACCCAAGACACTTTATTTAATATTTTATTTTATTTTTTTATTATTTTAATTTTTTTATAAACTTTTATTTACCCTTAATGAGGCAGGTAATTGTCCATAGGACATGCCTCTTGTGTCCCTGCGCTACGCCTGCACCATGTCCTGACATGGTGCAGGCTGCGCTTACAATTAGCATGCGCAGATCGGCGAAACATTGCGTCTCCGCCAGCCATGAATCAGGTCCTTCCTCTCTAATGATCATAGAATGAAACTCCATACAAAGTATACTTAACAAACTGTGGGGAGATGAATTATATATTAAAGGCTGGGACCCTGTCCTACGTGGTTTTTCAGTGCTCCTTTAATTTGATTTCAGATCCCTCCCCACCGACAGTAAAGCTGGCCACACACGGAACGACTTCGTTCCAGTGGATAGTCGCCAGCGACAAACAGGGTGATTTTCGCTAGGGAAAATCACCCTGTTTGCTGGCCCATACACGGAACAAAGTCGTTCCCATGTTGGCCTATGGGGGGGAAAAAAAAAAATTAAAAATATACCTAAAAAAAAGAAATAAATTAAAATAAAATACTCTTACCTGTTAGATGTCTTCGCTGGGCACCGCAGCGGTGCCCAGCACCTTCTCCTGTGCGGCGGCGTCTCTCTCCTGCACGGAGAGGACGCTGTATGTACGTGACGGGGTCACGTATATACAGCGTCCTCTCCGTGCAGGTGAGAGACGCCGCCGCACGGGAGAAGGTGCTGGGCACCGCTGCGGTATTTTTTTTTTATTTATTTTTTTATCAACAAACGAACATCGGAGATCAATCGGGAAATCCGATTGATCACCGATGTCGTTTGTTTGCGTTCCCCGGCGTTTAGTCGCCGTTGGGAACTTTCGGTCCTGGCCATACACGTGCCGAATTTCGTTCCGACCTCACGATATTCGTGAGGTCGGAACGAAATTCGGCCCGTGTGTGGCCAGCTTAACTGTTGCAAGACTCACCGAAATCTCCCAGTAGCCTGGTGGTACCTTGTTAGTAATGTGTTGACTTGGGATTTTTTAGAGGTACTTTTCACAATGCGCCTAGACCTGGGTTGTCCGGACATGACCTTGGAATAACCTAGGATTTTGGAGCAGCTTTTCTACTCTACAAAACCCTCTCAGCTTGAACCCAATCAAATGGCTATTCTCTTGGCCTCCTCTCTCACAATCTAATCCTCACACACCCCTCTCAACTGCCTCTACATCAACATTTCACCTGATCTTTGAGTGATGCGCTCTCTGCCACATACGTGCTGGCCATCCACAAGGGGGCTACATAGGTCTAATTTTTTAATCAACTAGATTCCTTAGAACAGTGTAAATATTTGGGGTAGTTTCCAATAGTGAAATGTGGTTCCATCCAATATCTGTATGTTTATTGCAGGGCTACAAGAAGGAAAGGTGTTATCACTCCTCATCAGACAGCCCAGCACTCATTTTCCAGTGAGACATCAACATATGTTAGAGAGAGAGGTGGTGTGTCTGCTGCCAGGCAAGAAACCAATTATGGAGGAACTAGTTGGGGTAAGACATGCACAAAATTCTGACTGTTTGAAATCCTGAATTTATGGTATTGATACTGAAAAGCATCTTATTATCCCATAATCTGCCTAATCAAACATGGGTAATTTAATTTGTAGTGCAGACAAAAATTTGCACTTCAGCATAAATAATGAGGCACATTATTTTTTTTCCCAGAAACATTTTTATTGTTTGAAAGGTTTTTCAAAGTACGTCAATATTAGAAATACAGTTATATAATCTACATGGTATAAACATGCAAGATGTTGAGATAATACAGCATAGTAATAGAAACAATTTCACCAATCAAACCCTAACTTGAATTACAGGGGAGGCAAATTAAATTAATTACAATCAGTATTACAGGTGAGAGATGATGTGTCCAGCACAAGTGTAATAACAGTGTAACAGTAACGCTGGTCAGTATCTGTGTGCAACATGCAACAATAAAGTATTCTCCCTGCATGCAAAGACTAACATTCATTTTACCTCCCCCTGCAATTCTACATGGTTTTACCCACTCTTGAAAAATCTTTCGACTGGAACAACTTATCTTATCGTGTGTAAGAAGAAACTAACAAAAGAGAATAAACAAAATGTACATTATAAAAAATTTACTCTGGTGAATAGCTGGAGAATATGTGGAACCTCTATATTGTCCCAAACATGGAGAGAGGCCTAACAATCTGTTCTCTGATCTATTTTTTTCATAGTTGTACAGTTGTCCCCTTTTTAAATTATATTTGTTTAATATTCAAGTGTAATCTTTAGTAATGTATTATTTTTTTTTTAGGATTTTTGTCTTCTAATTTTACAATAATATAAGTTAGAACCACTCATTACTGTAAAATAGTATATATATATATATATATATATATATATATATATATATATATATATATATATATCACCGTTAGATCATGTTTTACAAAACAACAAATTTCCAAATTCTCAAGGCTTTCTGAGACCTTTCCAAGTGTTTGTTTGCTCTGTGGTTAATACTGAATTGGCAGAGCAGAAAAACTATCCCTTTACCAGTAAATTACTGATTATTCAGTCTTTGGATAAGTGCAAGTTAATATATATATTCTATTTTAAATGATTACAATTAAAAATCAAAGGGTTTTAATGTTGGCACATGAAAGAGTTGTTTGTATTTTCAACAAAAAATGTATTTAAAAAAATGTACATTTTGTAGTAGTGTACATACTTAACTACTGATACATAAAGCTAATTGGTGACAGTGGTATTTCCAGTTCTAGTGCAACATGTCCATACACAATTTAATAAATACATTTAAATTTAATAACGCATACATACATACATACATACATACATACATACATACATATGTATGAAGGCAAATAAAACTGAATTTTTATTTCTTTCCCCAGGGGAAAATGACTTGGTACGTAAAAGGTTGGGTGAGGATGCTTCCTATAATCCCAGCAACAAGAATGGCTTTTCTGAAATACAGACAAACATATGTCAACATATGACACAACATACAACATATGACAAATCTACCTCATCTTCTGGTTATTCTTCTGAGGAGGACTACATAGGTAAGGAATATCTTTTGACACTTGACTCCTTATAATTTTGACATCTCTCCAAAAATCCCAGGAGAGCATAACTTCCACCCTCAAGCCTTGTCCCCATGTCTACTACCTACTCTGCCTTACCTTCCGGAACGAAAAAACAAGACGCAGCATTGCAGTAACTGATATTAGTTGATACACAGTATTCACCAGAATAAACAACATTTTTCTGTGTCATGTATGATGTATGTGTGTATATGTGTGGGTTTTATTTGATACAGCTTGAATGTATTATCGGGTGCAATGTGTGTGTTAAAGGTAGGTAGAATATATTATTGGACTGGATCAAGGTAAGGGGTTTCTGTGGTGCACTTTAGCAAAATGGATTCTTTTTATTTTGTTCCACTCGTTTACCAGTCTCATCCAGTCTCTATCATTCAAATACCATTGAAAATACCATTGCCAGCCAGGCAAACCAATGGTTTTGAATGGCGTTCCACGCCAGGTGCACGCCATAAAATCATCTACACATGCCAGGCTTGTGCATCTGTGACAGAGACATGATGGGGATACTGGGGGTCGGCTTATATTCGAGTTAATACGTTTTTCCTGTACTTTTTGTGGTGAAATTAGGTACCTCGGCTTATATTTGGGTCGGCTTATACTCAAATATATATGGTAATATGCCAGAATCATTTGCACTTTCCAAATATATTTTTCTATAATGAGTTTATGAATCCCAATGGATGTTTGTTCATAACATGTGCCATATTGAACTGCAAAACACTACACAATTTTTGTGTTCACAGGTCACCCTCCTTCTCAGAACAACTGCCCTCATGTCTCTTGCTGGAGAAGGTGCACTCAGCAGATGCAGAAGTTGTTTTGGCTCTTGGTTTCTTATCCAGGTTAGCAACATTTATTAGCAATACAGTGTCATTAGAAAAAATCATTAAAGGATATGTCCACCCAGGGCTGACATGCCCATTGGGTGACTTTAGGCAGCTGCCTGGGATTACAGGATATTAAAAGCAGTAGGTTTTGTAGCCAGCATATAAGCCTACCTGATATTAAAGCACTGAAGCCAGAGATAACTGTCCACACAGCCTGTACTGTGTTTGCGAGTAAGCTGCAAATAGTATGTTTCGATCTGTGGTCTATATTCCACTAGCAATTAGCAATGATTGAATTGCAAAGATGTATGATCACATCAGAATGGGACCTGCAGGCTTGTGCTTGGTTGACCTGTATAGCATTGGTTCCCAAACTGTGTGCCTAGGCTCCCTGGGGTGCCGTGATGCTCTCATGGGGTGCCGCAGAATGTGGTGGTATGTTGCTAGTGTTACTTAGAAGGACAATTTAACTTCTTATATAGGACCAACACAAGATTTGTTATACACCTGAAGTATTTCTGTTTTTAACTAAGTAACTATTACACAACTTTCACTCAAAGACGTAAAAAATGGTAAAAAAATTTGTCTTAGGTTTGCCTTGAAAAATTAAGGAGACCCTAAGGGTGCCTCGACTGAAAAAGTTTGGGAACCACTGCTGTATAGGTAAGGTCTATGGGGTATATTTACTAAGCGACGAGATTGCAGTGAAATTGAAAAGTGGGGGATGTTGCCCATGGCAATCAGATTTTAGCTCACATTCTCCAGTGTGTAAAATAAAACTGAGAGCTCGAATCTGATGGGCAACATCCCCACCTTTCAATCTCACTGCAATTTTACTGCTTAGTAAATATACCCCATGTGCTAAGTCAATTGACCCTTTCTGGTTCATTTTTTTTTAAATTATGTATATGATGCAGAAACAAACAGTGTCTTTCTCTTTCCATTTCCTTCCATTCTGTAGGCCGAGTGTTTGGACTGCTGTACTGGTGGTTTGGCACCACATGGTATCGTCTTACAACCTCTGCTTCTCTACTTGATGTCTATATCTTAACCAGGTCAGTTTTTCAGAGTGGTGGAATAAGGCAGCTCAGTGGCTCAAGTATCTTGGGTGCAGTTGCTGCATGGCCCAGAGGAGAGGAAGGACAATGAAAGCTGCTCACTGTATACCCACAAAGCACAATCCAGGAACGACAGCTGTAAACTGTCTGTAGCTGGCAGGTTTGAAAGCAGTCAGTATAAATTTACTATTGCAGAGCACCCTTTATAAATCACCAGAGATACTAAACTGTTAGCTGCTGGCAGGTTATTTATTATATATATATATATATATATATATATATATATATATATATATATATATATATATACAGCACTTAACAGTCATAATTTGACAGCTGCCCACACATGCACAGAGCAGCTGGCTTGCCATGGGTCCTGGCTTCCTCCCTTGAAAGTGATTTTTTACATGAACCACAAATACTAACTGCTATTCCTTACCTAATTATGTGGAAAATAAATACAAAATAAAATGGTTTCATGCTCCGTCAGCTAAATGACCTTTGGCAGAAATGTACTGGTTCTAGTGACTTTTTTACCATCCAACTTATCACTTTGGCCATAGGAATAATTTACTACTGTTTCACATCCACAAAACTGTTTCAGAGTTAGGAGCAAAATTTAAATAAACTCAACAGATGTACTGCTAGTCAATCCAATTTACAAAGCAAGGCATAGTTAGTAACTTTATTTTGTGCATTTTGGTAAATATTGGGCATCTTTTGCATGAAGCAAACAAATAATTATTGCATCACTAGAGCTGCACTTTGTCATTTTTCACGCTCATTTTAAATTTGCCTTCCTCTGAATACCTTTACTTCCTCTAACTCTGAATCAGCCCACTGCATTTATGTCCCTTAACTTTAAAAAAAAAAAAAAAAAATCTCAAGCTTACGCAATATATTGTTCATGCTGTTAATAATATTAGACTGGATCCAGTCCAGTCATAATGCAGAATGTTACAGTTAAGACAAGCCCTTACTCTATGATTTGGATTGATTCCCTCTACCCACATGCATACAACAGGTAAGCAAAGATCCCCCTTCTGTCAGAGACTGTTACTGCACAAAATACAGCTACAATTGTGCTGCATTCCCATGCTTAACTGTCATTTCCATGTATAGGCAGTATGAATGGACAGGCTACTTCACAGTTGGCGGCAGGTTTGTATATACCTGGGCAGCATGGCTCAGTGGTTAGCACTGATGCATCACAGTGCTAAAGTTCTAAATTTGATTCCTCGATTCTCCCCTTATCTACGTAATTTCCTCCCACAACCCAAAAAGATACTGATAG
>JABWIB010000109.1:21394-39661 GCA_016617825.1 Platyplectrum ornatum | reverse complement strand
TTGACTGCTTACAGTATCTCTGAATTCTTTTTACACTGCACGAATGCACAAGTAATAGCAAAACATCCGCATTAGTCACAGGGTGTGTCTAAGTTCAGGACGCTGCTGATGGCTCACACTGCATACACCATATTGGACCCTTGGAATTGTGCTGTGTATTGGGTTTACCATACACAACCTGACATAGAGAGCTGCAGTTGTATGTATACCTGTATACCTACAGATGTGATGTATAATAATGCCACAGAGCTGCATTTTAAGTCCTAAAAATATAATTCCTTCCTGCACTCCTTAGTTCTTGTGTTGCGTGTCCAATATTTCCAATCTCACTTAAAAATATGAAAGCACATTGTAAGAAGGAATCTCCTACCTGTGGATGTTATTTGCTTTTGGCTCTGAAACGGCACGACCATTTCTTTGGTGAAGGGTAGTTTTTATCGTTGCTCATATATTATTATATGAATGGCTTTATTATTATATTAATAGCTTATTATATAATCATATATTATTAACTGATACCCCTGATACACGTTTCACAATTTCTTATAACACATGATCTACATATTTTTTAAATAATCAGAATTTGGGAGACATCCTTATGCTCTCTAAATAATGGGCTGTCAGTCACTTTACCCACAGGTATACTTAAACATCCAAGTACATTCCAATGCGTGTCCCACCAATCCCCCTTTTTCTGAATATTTGGAAACTTGTGGTTGTAACCGTATTGTACAACTCTATAGTTTACCAACTTGCAGCCATTTATTTGGTGGCTCCGCCATGAGATCCAGCTTTTGTGGTAATGTACTTAATCATTGTGTGAAACCTAGCTGATAACATTTCTATTTGCGTTTATAGTGGTTCCTGTTTTTTTTTTTGCCTTCGCGGGTACCTTAGATGTTGTTAAAATATAAATTAAAACTATTTACATACAAGAAAATGACAGCATCACTTGTGTTTTCTAGGCATTACAATGTCCTGAAAAAGGCACTTATGGTATTATTACTCCTCCTGTTTCTGGTATTGATGGCAACAGGTAAGTGATCAATGCACTATAAATGTGTATAAAAGACTTTTTTTTTCTTCAATACAGCCATTTTGCAATCAAATTACAAACAAAATTACAAAGTTTGAATGTGGATTGTATGGTCTGTGTAGGAATCCTAGTTATACTCTTAGATTTGTTTGTATGTAAATATAAATAAATGAAAATATATTCTAATTTCACTGTAGTGCAACATAATGACATAATATTTCTTGTACATTAGCTTACATCTCCATATGACTTTTTCAGGATTATGGTACTTCTACCCTTTTGGACTCCGTGGTTTGTTATCTGCCCCAATGGCTATGTTCCCAGGTACACAGAAACATGTTAAAGACGATGTGGTGAGGACAGATTCAAGACCCCAATCAAATAATCAGTTTCAGGTATGTAATTCAGTGACTTTTATAACGCAGTGGTTATCTTTTAGAAAAAAGATAAATGGTCTACATAAAATCACCTTGTTGATAGATAATTGAAACTGAGCACTACATCGCATTTTTATTTACAGCTGTGTTCATACTTCTAATACGTCACCTGTTGGTAGTTTGACACATTACAACATTTCTTTATAGGGTAAGATAATATGTTAACTTACAGATGGCTGTTTCATGGGACAAAGTTTGATATAGACAGAATTTTATTTTAAAAATGTCCTGTTTTTATTTGCAATGTATAATATCCTCTCTCTGATCAAAAGGCTGAGTTTGATTCCCGAATGAATCATCTTGAAATGAGGTTTCGGAGCCTGGAGAATGAGCATAATATGATGAAAAACTCTAAAACCGCACCAACAGCCATGACTGGACTCAGTCGAGATGAGGTGGTCCAAGTGTTCAAGGAACTGTCTAGCTCCAAAGAGTCTGCTTTGAGAGAGGGAATACTGCAGGAAGGTGCAGGCATGACTAAGGTATAGTGTGACTGTATGAGGGACCTAAGGAGTATAAAAAAATAACTTAATAGTATCCACTGTGAGACTGGTTTTCATTTTGTTTAGAATGAAATAAGAACATTAAGAGAGGAGCAACGTCAGAATCTTCAGGACATATTTCAAAGAATGCAGCACATGACCAAGGTAAGCGAAACGACATGTAGTAAGAAAACATGCCTTTATCACACACACACACACACACACACACACACACACACACACACACACACACACACACACATATATATATAGTTACTATATTCACATGTGAATGAACCTTGTTAGGCCAGTATCAGATCTAGGCAGAAGGGCTTCCACCCAAGTAAACATATTTCTGCTTGAAGCGCTCAATTCATCAGGTAATATATTATTATATTACAACATAAGAGCTATATAAATGATATGTTTTTACAATTTCAGCAGCATTAAAGCTTTATTTCTCCACAGTGTTGTTAAAAGTCATCTAACCTTTGTTTTAATACTTTTTAAAAACACCACTATTCTGAAATAACTTATAAAAGTGTGTTTGAAGTGTGTGTGTGTGTGTATTTTTCCATTGCATGTTAGGTCATTTGGTTACAGATTTGGTTGCAAGTTACAGATTTTATTTCTCTGCAACAGTAAAGTAATTTTATAATATCTCTGCACTATTTAGCAAACTAATGTTGCTCCAGCTACTTTTTTTATATTAATAATGAATAAGAAATGCAGGAATAACTGGTGATAGGTAAAGGACTGACATTGCTTAAAGTTTGTTAAGTTACAGACAGATATTTGTTGTTTATTCCCACAGGATGTAGAAGATAAGATTCTGCAACTCAAATCAGAACTTATAAGGTAAAATCAGTAACTAACTGTAACTATCTGGCTTACTGCTTTTACTCTTGATCTATATTTTAAAATGACCAGGAGTTTGGTAAAGTTAATGAGTATCTGAGTAGCTGCATTTTTTTATTTTTAGAAATATCACTGTAAGAAGTATGGTTGTGTACTTTGCTTCTTACTTTGTATGCTGCAATATATCATTTTGTCCCACATAGGAAAGTATTGCTAATCCATTGAGTATTGGGTTTATTATACCTCTACTACAGAGGTGTGATTAACACCCTGTTCAATATTTACTCACTGGGCATTTGCGCATAGTTTAAGTACTTGGCCACAAATATACTTTCTGTTCAAATGGTCCTAATCAGCCAAGAATTAGCTTAAACATTTATTGTGAATAGGAAACTTCTGTTAAATTAATAATACTAACTTTACAGATACATTCCATGTTAGCACTGTCCAATAACTCTAGATTCCCGTAATAAAGATGTCTAACTTTTAAATAATGTTTTTATTTCGACACACATTACATCAGTGTTCTGTGAGGGTATTCATGATATGTCTATGATTCTTACAGTCCTCATGTGAATGAACATTTCATGCAGAATGTACAGACATTGGATGTAAAGCTTAACGCTCTCCAGCAAGAGTTGGAAGCTATGAGAGAAGCACAAGCTCGGGTTTCACACCAAATTCAGACTATTCCTGGACAAATCAAGGAAGCCAAGGATGAAGTAAGTTTACTTTGATCACTTATCTTTAAATTTGTGAACTAGAACTTGCCTTGTATTAGAGTGCTAGTGGGACTGTGCGTATGGTAAACACTATTGTTATTATATTGTTGTTCTATTCTATATAGCTCATTCATTCATTCATTCATGTAATTTACTTTATCATAAACCAGTATAAACATTTTGGAATTTGCTGTCTTTTTAACTTCTGCGTGTTCTCCATACATATTTTAACCAACCCGTCACACACTCTACCTTTTTGGTTCTTTTAGGTGAAATCACTTTTTCCAAAATGGCTTTTGAGTAACATTGAAAAAAATAGTGGATCTGAGATTTTCCTGCAGAGAGAAGAGCTGCAGCAACATTTAGTGGAGTTGGAGAGGAAAATCCTTGCTATAGTGGCTGCAGACAAGAACCTAGGAACAGCTCAGACACACAAATCCATAGATGCAGAACTGCAGGCAGGTGGAATATCTGGAGTGACCCGGGAGGTAAAGATTCTTCCGCACTTTTACCCCTCTTACTATTTACATTCTATCCACATTTCTTTCTTGACGTTTCTCCACATTCTGTTCCTTATTGCTTCCTGTAGTGAGAGAGTTCCAATATCAGCATAATGGACAATATATTAAGATCCAATTGTGTTGTGTTAAGATCTCCATGCTTCCACAAACTTGTCACTCGACAACCCTACCTTTAAGAGTATGCACTAGAATTCCATTCCTACACTGTATATTGTAATGTAAAGCCCCTCCCGCTATAAAGAGCATTATCTCGCCACCACACAAGCAACGCCCACTTGTTGTAAGTCTGTGACTTCCTGCCTTTTAAAAAAATTGCAGCTTCATTTCCCTGTGTTGCCACTTAAATATACCCACTTTATAGGAGGTGTATGAAATTGTGAATCGTGCTCTGCAAAGATATAGCGAAGACCGGATCGGGCTGGTGGATTACGCACTGGAGTCATCAGGTTAGTTCTTTTCCATCTGTACAATAAGGAGAAAAAGAAATGGAAAGCATCATAAATGTCTCTAAATGTGTTTTATTTTTGTCAACACATGTTTTGTTGTAGGTGCCAGTGTACTAAATACAAGATGTTCTGAGACGTATGAGACAAAGACTGCCCTGCTCAGTCTGTTTGGAGTGCCCCTTTGGTACCAGTCCCAGTCACCTCGTGTCATACTTCAGGTGAACATGAAAACTACTTAAAATGAAACAAAACAAAAAATGGCATATTTAAAAGGCCTTAAATGTTTTTGTTGACGTGTAAATTACTGAATGCACTGAGCAGATCCTGTAGTTACATCAGAGTAATTTACAAATCCTTTTAATAAATAAACATTCTAATTTTATGTAGTCCTAATTTCTTGTGTGTTTTATTTATTTGTTTATTTTTTTATTNTAGCCAGATTTAAACCCAGGAAACTGCTGGGCGTTCCGGGGATCTCAGGGCTACGCTGTGATCAGACTGTCTAGTCGAATCAGACCAACAGCAGTTACCCTGGATCACATTCCCCTGTCTTTGTCGCCAAAGTCCACAATTTCAAGTGCCCCTAAGGATTTCTCTGTCTATGTAAGTTATTAAACTTGATGCATTAGNCTTTTCAGCTAGTGCTTGATTATGTGAAATGCAGGGAACCAGTTTAGAAATTGAATATTTCTTTTATTATTATTACCTTGTTTCATGTATGTCTAAGAGCAAAAAAAGTAACGGTATGTAACGTAAAATGTCTTTTCCCTATACATGCTATATTTTATGCAAAAATAATTTGTCCTTACAGGGATTGGAAGAAGAGACACAGAAGGAAGGAATCCTGCTGGGAAACTTCACTTATAATCAAAATGGAGATCCCATACAGACTTTTCCTATAAAGGTAATCCTAGATCTCTGTGCTTCTAATTTATTATTGAACTCCGTGGTTGCTACCCCACCTTAACTTCTCTGCCTGAATTTGCATCCATCTGAATGCAGTTCCACCNCCCCCTCAGTCCCCTACTATCTATCTGTACCCACATCCCGCTTGCAGGGATTAAACATGCAGATTTGGTGGTATGCCCCCTAAATACGAATCTCCTAGCATGTGGAACTTGGTTACATATGTTCGTATCCATCTTATAATATTGTGCCAGAAAGACACTTGCCTTCCCATGCTTTATAANTATCTAATGACAGTCTGATAATTATTATTCTTATATGGAAGTTTTTACTTTCCATCTGCGTGAGAGACAGTGGCTGAAGATCCAGTGCACAGATTTGATTCCCAAAAGGGTTTCGAATATTATCATGCAAGTGTTTACTTCACAATCATATCTAATGTTTCTTTGCATCATTTAACCACGTAGTTCTTAACTCTATACTCCTGGGAACCCTAAAAGTGAATGTTTTCCAGGTCTATAGCTGGGTACACATTAGAAAGATAATCTTTCCAATCAATAGATAAATGACCCTCACAACAGAAATCTGTTTGATCTAAAGGTGGCCATTCACGGGCCGAATTTCATCCAAAACCCACGATATTCGTGAGCTTTGGGAAAAAATCGGTTCATGGATGGACACGGGAAAAAAAAACCCCGCCGGTAAACGTAAACAAAAGACATTGGTGATCAAACGTATTTTCCAATGGGAGATGGAGACAGCTCTGCAGGACTTCAGACACTGCGTGTCAGCCAGCACATTGGTAACTGTATGTGCAATTAAACCAAGCGTTTCAAGGATGTTTTGTTGATCTTGTTGATCAACAGAGGCATTTGCAAAACAGAAATATATCTGGGTTTGGAAAAACCCTTTTCAGTAAATTAAACCAATCTTTTTATCCATGTAAAGCATGCTCTTATTACTTGCATGTCACTGTCATATGTTTGAAAGGTGGAAACATCTTTTTCCACCCAGCACAACTGGAATAAGTATAATACATATTATTGGAAGCATATGATATAAATGCAAGGGATATTGTGCAGTAAAAACAACTATATCAGTGAAGTCAACTATTGCTTTGCAGCATCCTTAGTCCCTCAAGGTTAGCACTTGCCACCACATGTATTCAGAGAAATTGATCATATTTACATTTTTTAATTGGAAATTGCAGAGTTATGTCCTTTTTTCATTTAGTTTGCAAAAACTTTTTACTTATTGAGTTCTTATTATTTTTATTTATCCCTTGAAAGGATGAAAATATTTCCATCTATGATCTAGTGGAGCTGAGAATCCAAAGCAATTGGGGCCACCCTGAGTACACCTGTGTCTACCGCTTCCGTGTGCACGGAGAAGCAGAATTGTAGCAGCTTATAAAGAGCGAATTAGCTGTCCCTAAAGGGCCTTACAAGTAATGTTCAATAGCAATCTTTGTTTTCTATTGCCAGCTTGAGTTGAAGCATAATTAATTCAAAGCTAAATGCATAATTGTAAACTACTCAGACCACATTCTTGAGAGGTCAACAGTAATATATTTTTATTTAAAAAGTATTACCTATAAGGAATACCATAGTGAAAATCATTGAGCAAGGAAGTGATGACTATGACCATCATAGTGTGATTGTTAATAATAATGTATTGGTAAAAACATCATGATGAATTATGTGCAGGACATGCACAATATGAATGCTAGTCTGTAATACTTAGATTTGCCTAAAAAATATGAATGTGCTCTTTAAATATGTTTCTTGGATAAAATAACCTGTTCATAATACGGAGTCACAAGAATAGGGCTCTTGTTGCCCCATTGTAAATGCATCAATTATACATATATAAAAAGTTAATCATACTGGATATTAGGATATTATCGTTGACAATAACATGGTTTTTTGTTATTATTCTAAATATTTGTAACTTACAAATTACATGTTGACAATTATAAAAAAAATCATTTTACAAAGTCTACCAACTCTGCCAACACATCTGTATATATTATTTAGTTCTTATAAAGGGCAGTATCCAGACCTGCATGCTCGCATAGACATCTGTGCATGAGAGAGAGCAATTTCCTTCCTTAACTCGTGCAAGCTTTCATTACATTCAAATGTCCTGAAGGCTACCTTAACTTTATCTACTGATCTGCTTCATTTATGCAGATTAGTGTGTAAAGTTTTTAATACACCCCTCCAGTGGTCTTTAACATACTGATCAAGCATGCTGATGAACAAACTTGGCTCCTTGTATGTCTATCACGTACAAAACTTCAGTTTCCTAAGCGTTGCAAACGTACACATCTGCCACGATCCAGTATGCGAGTCTGGATCCATTCCAAAAAGATTTTCCTGTGTTTATGCTGTTAATAAATTGTATTTAAATACAATGTTCAAAATGAGTAAAACTTTAAAATGCCCTTAAAGGACAGGCAATATTTTTTCCTATTGAACCTAGCTCATCTTTTTTTTTTNATTAAAACTAGAAGTTAAATTATGTGATCGTGCGTATTGGTCTACAAATTTAGTAGTATATATTGAACTGTAATGTTCTTTTTGCACTTAATTGCCTTGAATTATGCACTGTTCAAAGAAACCATCCAATATGTTTGTTCTCTAAAATGCAGTATTTTAAATTATTAATGTAGTTTGACTGAATTTACTGTGCCAGGTTAGCCAGTTTTATAAGGCTGATTGTACAGAATGTGTATAGTAAATTTGTTTTTTTNGGGGATTTTTTAAGCAGCTTAATAAAGGTCTCCAGAGGAAGACATAATGTATTTCTGTATTCGACAAAAACATATTTTGTTATATAGCCAACTTAGTTGTAATGTTACAACTTTACATTTGCTAAGCTAAAACTATTTTTAATACCCCGTTCACACTGCAGACCCTGTAATTACCCATTCCTTTTTAAAGGCGTGTAATTGCCAGGCTGACATCTATAGACACCCATTTAACT
Source organism: Platyplectrum ornatum (assembly GCA_016617825.1). Lineage (NCBI taxonomy): Eukaryota > Metazoa > Chordata > Amphibia > Anura > Limnodynastidae > Platyplectrum > Platyplectrum ornatum. Next base: position 31,265 of record JABWIB010000109.1, on the reverse strand, counting down.
TGTTCAGGGACCCAGGATTTTTTCTTGGTTTCAAATCCCAGGCAAAGGGACCCACCATTCACACAGCCATGAAAAACCCAGGACTTCAGGCAGTATATTCTTGATATACTTTAAAAGTAACTATCCAGTGTTTTTGACTGTTATACACATGCACATATCTCAAGCAAAACAATGTCAAACTTATCATAGGAAATGTATTTATATAATTTAGTTGTACATTTCTTCTTTTCAGATGTCAGAGACTTAGAATAGTACTGCTTTTGTGTTTTATTTTGTTTCACTGTCTACCAAGGCTGCGAAGGCCTGGTTATTGCACTTGCTTAGCCATTTTGTTGGTGTTTATTTAAAGAATGTAAAGATTATAAATGCATTTATGAAACCTACAGTATTCATTTATTGTTTTATAAGCAATTTTGTATTCAGTATTTGTCCACTTACAAACTAATTTCTCTTTTGAAATGTGTTTGAATTTGGAATGGAACTAAAGGAAATGGTAACGATCTGTGTTATTGAGCATTTAGCAAATTATTAAAATTGTTTCTTTTATGATTTGCAATGAGATTGTTTTGGGTTTTTTGTTTTTCATAGCATTCTCNTATTCTTAAGATAAAACACAGGTAGCTTTTAATAAAAAGCAGTTGTAGAACTTTGGACGGTTGTCCAGGTTGTTTTGTCAGTATTTTACTAATAATGACATTCTTAAAATTGTACTTATAGAAAAGGATTATTCCAGAATTACAAATTGTGCTTTCAATTTTAAATGGAAAGATTGTCACCCCACCCCAAGCAAGAAAAAGTACAAAGAATGTATTACTGTGTGCAGACAGTTTACATTAAAGTTGTAAATTCTATATAATTCTTACTATTTGTTCCTCCAGAGGCATGTGTTTTATGTTTATGTAACTTATAAATAAATAGTTTGAATAAAAAAAGTGTGTATTTACTGTATTTATGAAACAAAAAAACACAAAAAGATTTTTCATTCAAAAGAAGCCAGAGCAATCTCACTTGGTGGCTGCAAGGAGACAGGTTGTCCGCAGGCAAGTCATTCCGGTTTTAGGGACCAGTAATAATCAGCACGGATGCAAACCCTTAGGAGCAAAAAAGGAATTTGACTGGGGAATAAGCACACTTGTAGCAATCTTGCACCAAGACAACAATCTAAAAACTTTGTGTAACTAACTTCCCAAAGTAATACACAACATAAACACCACAATCAGATCACATGTCAGCGCTATTGCTATCCCACGGGGTAGTTCATATGTTAGGAATCCATTGTCAGAACGCTGGTTAGTGTCAACACTGTTTGTTTGTTTAAGCTCACAGTTACTGCTGTATGTCCAAGTTCTGATAATGGATATCTTCCACAAGTCCAGGGCGAAGTTAGCTGGTATACTTGCTCCTCAATCCTCTGTTGCTGATCTCTCCTTGCCCCATAGCCGCTCTGACTTTATGGCGTGCACACGAGTTCTGCTGCCAGCAGTCCCTGGGTCCCAGTCCCAGTGCATATAAAATCATAAATCTAGGAAACGTTCCACTGTTGGTTTAACAGCATCTCACGTATCCCCGTTCACATCAGCCAACGCATTTCCACCTAATACGGTCTTTGTTAAGGCTATGATTTTGTTGGCTAAATGGAGTCTATTTATTTCTTTATGTCCTCCCATTTTTTGCCGCCTTGTTCTTACACTGTTAGTATTTCTCCCATAACTCATAAATTGGTACTCTCAATCATGGTATATAGGTCACATAACTATTATTCTCAGTTATACTGTTATAAATATCCTTCACAGTTGGGTCACATACTCCTTGTATATATATATATATGCGATGTCAAATATAGGATCATACTAACCATCGAGGCAATTTGAACCAGGGATTTTGTAGGTAGGGAGAACTTTTCTACCAACCAGGTTAGTCAGAATCATTCAAGTACAAATGATGCAGTAGAGTAAAGTCCTATAGGGATGTGCTGGTAAATCAATCTCCAGCACCACAAAGTGAACCTAAACAAAGAAGTCAAACAAAATCAAAAGGATAAAAAAAACTGAAGGGTCAATAAGCAACAAAAACATAGATCAAATAATNCTAACAACAACAACCGCAATCTTGAAGGAGAAAGAAATAGGAGATCGGTGACTAGAGATTTGCAAGATAATAGAACAGACAACTATAGAGACAGGGAATACTCTTAGAGATCAGGAGGAGAGGAACAATCAAGGCAATAATAGCCACTGCCGGGATAGAAGAGAGAGCAGTAACGGAAGGTACTATAGGCAGTCCAATAATAGATACAAAGTATTAAAGGAATATAGAGATGATGAAGATAGGGAGGAGGATTTTCACAAGCACCCCCAATTTACAGAGGGGGTGACAGAGGGAGATAATGAGAGTAAAAATTAAAGTGCTACTAATAAAAAGGGAAGAATGAGAAAAATGGGCAAACGAAATAAGACGAAACTACAAATTAAAGAAAAAGAAAATTAGGACGGAACAAAAGAAAACTGAGGACATTAAGATATGCAATTTAAATAATTAAACTCATATAGAAACNCAAGTACTGCAGAAGGGGCTAAAATTGGTCCATAATAATCAGTTTAATCACTTTAATACCTATGTCAATATACAGATGTTTGTCCGTAAACTAACTCTAAAAAGACACTTTGCCCTTAAAGAAAAGGAAGACCAAAAGACTATAACAGCAGGAACCAAAAGAAGTCTATATAAAAGGACTTAAAGCCAAATCCACCTTCAAATCTGTCTAAAATAAGGGATGCTATATTGAAGCTTTTAATAAGATTGTCACTAGTGAAAAATATACCAATATGACAAAACAAGAAAGTGATGCCATTAGAGAATTGAAAGATAACAAAAAATCATTATTACATTTGCAGTAAAGGGGGAGGATTGGTAATTTTAAACATAGAAGATGAGAACGAGGCATTGCGCCAATTAGGGGATTTAAAGAGAGATCAGCAACAGAGGATTGAAGAACGAGTATATCAACTTCGCCTTGGGCCTGTGGAGGATATCCATTATTGGGAGTTGGACCTACCGCAGTAACTGTGAGCTTAAACAAACATTGTTGACACTAACCAGTGCTGCAAGCTTGTCACGACAGTAGGACCATAGCCCATAGGTGGGGTCAGCCAAAGCTACACTTAATGGCAACTGCCCAGAACAGCAAATTACTTCTGTTCATGTCCACATATCGCAACCAACAAGCAGTATGTATAGACGCTCTGACANCACCATGGATTTTTCATCTAGCCTATGTTCCCCCCCCTCCCATTACTGTAATCTTAAGGCTGAGGAAGTTAGCGGCAGTGTCATTGGTCCCTCCATGTGGATTGGACTTCCCCCAATCTACTACACCAAAGAGGGGTGCCTCACCCAGACCCTCAAGGGTGGAAACTAACAGCATGGCTGTTGAGGTCCAGGGGCTGAGAAGACAAGGATTTTCTTAAAAAGTTATAGGAATGCTACTCAAGGTCAGGAAATCTACAACTTCTGCAGTAGAATATGGAAGAGGTTTGTCATTTGGTACAATACAACAAAGTTGTATTGTTCTCTGATACATGCAGCCAGCAAAAAGAATCAGGCTGGTATTTTGCTCCNTGATACCAACATAGGCCTTGAATTTAGTCCTTAATAATTAATGGAGCCTCCCTTTGGAACCAGCAGAGGACATTTCACTTATGACCTTAACAGAAAACGGTGTTCTGGTAGCAATGACTTCTGCTAGGAGGATCTCTGAGTTGCAGGCACTTTGGACAGAACCACCATATATGAAGTTCTTCCAGACAGGGTTATTCTAAGAACAAACCCACATTTCCTGTAGGAGGTATCTACTTTTCATATTAATCAGGAAATAGCCCTGCCTTCTCTTTGTCCACACCCCAGCCGAATATCAAATAGAAGTTTCATGTGGCCGACTGGTCCTCGGGCTGTTTAAACAGATGTTGTAAATACTGTAGTTTACCATGCGTGAAGTGGAACTGCGTGGGTACATCTGAATGGTAGTACTGCCATGGGAGAAAAAGAAAACTACAGATTATTACCTGTTAATATGGTTTCCCTGACTTCCTCATGGCAGCACCTTATATTCCCTCCCACATGCATGTTGTATGTGCTACTAAACTTATCTTTTTCTTGAAGCTTGTGTAGTGAAAAGACACAGACTGCGGTGAGTGGGTGTGTTTTATATTGCAGTGTTTTTTCCTTTTCCTGTGCGATGGCCAATAGGATTGTCCTCCAAATGGTAGTGCTGCCTTGATGAAGTCAGGGAAAGCATTTTGCCAGGTAATAATCTATCATTTTCTGTCAGGTCACCAGTCTTCCCCATGATTGTGAATTCTACTGGTCCAGACTGAGAGATCATTTAAAAGCTCAGGAACACTGCCGGTTTTTGGAATTCATGTGCTATTTAGATTGTGACACTTTGATCCTTCAACATTGAACTTTTTTTTACATTAATTCAATTTAGCGAGATTTTGATTTGGGGTTTTCATATCCAAAATTAAAACAAAGGCTTGAAATATCAGACTTTGCATTTAATGAGTCTATATATTAGTTTCACCTTTTAATTAAAATAACTGAAAAAAGTAAACTTTTACACAATATTCTAATTATTTGAGTTTCACCTGTAACTACTTTTTTATCTTCACCCACATCCCTCTCAATAGTTTACTTGCATATACAAATGTTATATTAGTATGCCAATACACACCCAATCTATATATAAAGATCTTTTAAATATCTATATGTGCATTGTGTGGTCTTGTTACCTGGGGGTTCATAAAAGGGCTAGAGAGTGGTATCCCAGAAGCAAGTGGATACCAGCCCTTGAGAAATGCTGTACAAATTATTTTACCCTATACTCTTTTTGGCTAGGATTATTCTGGCCATAAAAGGAATTCCCTTGGCTAAGAGTATTAACTACCTGTTAGAACAAGATCAGCCTCCCCAATAACATCATGTGCCTAATGTTGGGTTATGTCTACAGAAAAATCTCAGTCTACTCATATCCCAATATCTTGGGGAATTCTACTCTATTTGAATACAGTACATGATGATAATGTACACAAAACTATATAATAAATTATATATATATATATATATATATATAGTTTAAGAAGGATCCTTCAACTGTGATTCTTGGAACCAGTCTCTGTGCTATACTACCGGTATATAACATTAAACATTGTTTGCAGTTATTGTTTCTGACCTGCAGCAATTTTTGCCAGTTAAAATGCTGTGCCCTTGCAGTACATCCATGTATCCATGTTTGATTTGATATATATGAAAACAAATGTATTGGAAATTGTCCACTGTATTTGCACATTGTCATAGAGGTCAAAAAGGTATTCTTACAGAAATCTGGAGTAAGTGTTCTAATAGGCAGCCATGACATCCACTTATAGTTGGGCTTACCCAGAACTGAACATATTTACTCTAAATAAAGACACAAACCCCATGAACTGAAGTAATTTTATTTACAAAATACAGAAGTCAGACGGTACCAATGTTGATTTAAGAAAAAATAAAACNCCAAAACAGTGCTGTCCAGTATTAAAGAGGGATATAATGTCTAACTATATTAGAACCTGCCACAAATAGAAGTAGCAAAACAGAAAAATCACAACATAACTGTAGAAACTGCACCACTTTACCACCTATGAATTTCTATTGCAGTCAGGCACATGGGTACTTGGTAGAGTGACGAGGTATGCCTGTACATATGAACAATGAATACTGACAATATGAAAATAGAAAACAGAACCTGGGGAAGAGTTCATCCAATTTTACCTACCTTGGGGAAAAAAAGGTAATAAGTTTTCTTTTTGTAGGTGGCGATGTTAATGATGTACCATCATGTACCATCATTAAGAATGGTTACTATAAAAAAAATTTTAAACTGAAAATCCTATTGATGGCTGGTCCATAAATCATGTCAACAGTGCAGAAAAGAAAAAACCTAGAAACAAACTGTTCTCTTCAATTTCTTGCACTAGACAAAAAACACACTGAAAAAAAATTCTCAAAGAAAGTATTTTACAAAACCAAAAGCCAGATTTATATATATAAAAAAATTAAAATAAAAAATTACAATTTAACCTGAATTATAGGATCACTTTCGAGAGGGGGGAGGTGGAGGTGGAGGAGGGGGTGGGTATTGGTAGTTTGCTGCTTGACTCATGTAGTTCAGCAAAGGAGTACCGGGCGGGGCGAACTGCTGGGACATCAGCGGCTGTGGTGCTTGCCCATAAGTTGCAGCACCATAGCTGCCAGCTGTTCCTGCTGTAAACGCGCCCTGCCCGTACCCATACTGGCTCGGTTGAAAGGTAGAATTCTGCCCTGAGTAACCATATCCCTGCCGACCCTGGTCTCTTCCTGACCCATTGCTGGAAATTCCAACATCTCTGCTATTTCGACCATCACGTCTGACCCCATCTTTGCCACGCATCCTTCTATCACATTCTTCCTGGTACATCATGTTGGGGTTATTGTTTGTGGGGATGCTGCGATATCTAGAGCGGCCACCTATTCAAGACAAAGATAAAAAAATGTACATTTTCTGCAGTAAGGTCAACAGCATGCTATGACGGATAATATGTAACTATCGCATTAATATCAGTCTACACTGACTTTACCCCATGGTAAAATAATGGCCCTAAGATAAGGATAGATTAACAGGAACATTGTACACTTGCAATAGGAGTAGTTTCCCCATCAGTCTATTAGAAGAACATATAAAACAAATGTTGTAGTTTTAGGGGTATATTTACTAAGCAGGGAATTTGCTGGGGAATTGAAAAGTGGGGAAGTTGCCCATAGCAACCAATCAGATTCGAGCTTACATTCTCCAGTATGTAAAATGAAACTGAGAGCTCGAATCTGAAATTCCCTGCTTAGTAAATATACCCCTTACAGACAGAACACATTATTAGTACAGTGGTTCCCAAACTTTTTCAATCAAGACACCCTTAGGGTCTCCATAATTTTTCAAGGCACCCCTAAGACAAAATCAAATCCCATTTTAAGTTTTTGAGTCAAATTATTGTAATAATTACTTAGGTAAAAGACAGAAATACTTCAGGTTGACATCAAATCTTGTGTTGCTCCTATACAAGATGTAAAATTGCGCTTCTAAGTAACACTAGCAATGTGGCACCATGTCGGAAAAAACATTCCGCGGCACCCCAATGAGAGCGCCGTGGCACCCCAGGGAGCCTAGGTGCACAGTTTGGAAACCACTGCATTAGTATCAATAACATTTTCCAGACGATTTTTAAGTTCATAAACATGCATTTAACTTTCATAAATTTACATAACTTTTATTACTTACCTCCGCCCCCACCACGGCCATGATCTACCAGTTGCATGAGTTTAGGATTGATTGTCTGGTTAGCTTCTTGTAAAACTTTCACCAATTCACGAGCTTGTTTAAGGTTTCCTGGAGTGAAGAAAGTGTACGCCGTGCCTTTGTTTGTACTACGAGCAGTACGTCCAATTCGGTGCACATAATCTTCGGAGCTATTTGGGTAATCATAGTTAATGACGAACTTGACATCTTCCACATCTATTCATTGATCAGGACATTTGACGTTCAGTGAAAAAAAAAACATCAGGGAGAGGGGGGGACAAAAAAACTAATTACAAAAGAGCAATAAATACATTGTAAAAAAGAAATAAATGAAAAAACAATTCTGAGTTTTTTTTAAACTCAAGAAAACCACATTAAAAAACAGGGTTACTTCAATAATGTCTTTCATAATGGAAATAAGCATAACTGCCACAACTTAATGCTATATTTTGCTTTTAAAATTAGAGTACAATAATGTTACACAGCCGAAATTATAATAGAATGAATAATAGACAGTANACTTCAGGAAACTGTATAAACATGCTGTAATTGCATGAGCCATTAAGATGTGCCTTAGTGTCTTACAGTTTACCACATCTAATATTTTAAAAGGTTTCTTGTGCTAAAAAAATAATCTATAGACATATCAACATGTGTATTATAATGCACGATTTTAACATTTAAAAACTTTAAATTCACAAAGTAAACATGTTTGAGCACAAATGGGTAATATTTTATAATATACTGAATGATTAGCTCAAACAACAATCCTATAAAAAAAAAATGAATAAAAACCATTAAAAATATCACTTAGAGGTTCTAATTTGTATACACTGCATTCAGGCTACTTTCATGGGATCCATCCTCAGATGAGCTTTTGTCCGGACCGATGCACACTCCCTCAGCGAGGTGGGGAACCAGCAGTCGCCAATCCCATCCTTTTGGCATTTAGCGGTCTTACCGCCTTCATCCATGGACACAGGACCACCGGAGCAGGGAGCATGCATCAATGGTCCAGGCGCAGCAAGAGGTCCCAACACGTGCACTGGCTTTGTAAGATACTTCTGTGGGTGAATCACTAGCTCCAACTGCAGAAAGCCTGTCAAAGGACGAAGAGAGACCCCATCCTCCAATAATAATCATATTTTATGAACAAGTATCACAACTGGGACATAGGACCTAATAATTTCTTATGTCCACCTTTCCACTGTGACGAACAAAGAAATGATGGCCTTGAAGTGCAGCATAATATAAAAACCTCAAAGGGCAAAGATATTTTAGAAAAATNCATAAGAATAATTTAGGTTTATCTGGGTTTTGAATATGTGAAAAGGAGGTCATCAGAGGTGTGAAATTTTCTGCAGGTCATAATAACCAAAAATTAATGAAACATATATTATATTTTTGTTCACGGCACATTAAAATATAGGGGTAGGCTAAATGGAGTACATCACAGGAGTATGGAGAAATACAGCAGAAGGGGTTATTCTTCTGCTCTGAACGTTTAGACTTCCAAAGTCTTCCATGGCTTGGGACTTTCCCACAGCTTCTCAGCAGATAGCATAGTGGGAAGCACCAGGTGATCTCCCTTCTAGAAAGGTGGTCCGTCTACTCAATAAGGCACATTCAAACCAGCAGCAATATGGGGAGGGGCTGTAGGCCCATCTCAGTGGTCAGGGTGGAAAGTACACATTTTGCACCCCAATGTAGAATTGGGAAGTTAAGGGGGTTGGTGATGCAGACCCAAAAACTGCCTCTTCAGTACAAGACCTTTGCGAGGGAAGAGTGTAAGAAGCCAGTGCCCTCTAGGTGGGCAGCTTCCAGCGTTCATCCCCCTCTATTTTCGTCAGGCCCCTGGCCCTGTACTGAGAGAGATCTGCAGCTTCTGTCAAAAACAAACAAAAAACAATAATGGTAAGATTTAATATCGCAAAACTACTTTAAGATGTAAAAAAACCAAAATAAAATTCCGTAAAGTGAGCAATGAAAACGTTAAAAAAAAATAAAAATAACAAACCCCCCCCCCCCAAAAAAAAACTTACCTGTAACCTAATGCAAATAGCCATGAAAATTCATGCACAGCAGACAGCCATGTTTACACAGCAATAAAAGCAACAGCACACACCATATTTTAAAAGATAATTATTCATCATACACTGCATGTGCTATCTACACTTGTCTGGACACTGACTGAAATTATTTTTATCACACTAGTGAACCACCTTTCCATTGGGGAGAAGGAGCCCAGGAAGTTTTCTAAACAGGATAATAGTTTATCAGTCAGCGAATGGTGGATTCCACCAAAAGCCAGCTCTCTAACCCTCAGAACATATAAAACATTTGTACATTGATATATCTGTCACTTCTATAAAGAATTAAAGAAAAAGCCCAAAGCTAAAGAAAAAAAGTAAAAATTAAAAAATTAATACAAGACTGGCTAAGTAACAAGGAACCTGTTTTGTAGTAGATACACCGTATCATACCTAAATGGGCAGGATATACCGC
>JABWIB010000109.1:0-15980 GCA_016617825.1 Platyplectrum ornatum | reverse complement strand
TTTTTTTTTTACTTTAAAGCTTTGAACAATATTTTTGATTGATAGCAATATCGTGCACCATTTCAAAGGCGTTTTCTCATTTTTTTTTTTGTAAGCTGGCCAAACACTAGATAATTTTTAGCATAAATCCACAAAAATCATGGATTTCGGCTAAAAATAGTCTTGTAAATGGCCAGCTTTAAGACATTCATCTTGACCAGTGCTCGAAGTGGGCGCGCATATGCTGGTATAGTATACCAACACCTCTTCTCCNGCTAAGCCCCGCCCCCTCCAGACTGGAGGAGGAAGTGTTATTACAAAATCACAGGTCTGGCAGCACCATACCCACACACCTCAAAGTCTCCACTTTAAGCCCTGATCTTGCACATATTAATCATTCTCAGTGGTATATAGTCAAGATTCTTCTCAAACTAATACCATGTTCACACAGAGGGCTATTACCAGGGTAATCCAACTTCCCAGGTTGACTAAACTACCCGGGTAGTGTGCACGGCGCTAAAATTACTACTAACAACCAGGGTAATTCATCACTGTGAACAGGATTAATTACCAGGGTAATTCAGATCCACAGCTAACAACCCTGCTCGTTAAAAACAGATTTACCAGGGTAGTCTGTAAGAATGGGGTATTACTGAGTGATACCCCGTTCACATAGACTACCCTGGTAAATGTTTTTAACGAGCAGGGTTGTCAGCTGTNGATCTGAATTACCCTGGTAATTAACCCTGTTCACAATGCAGAATTAGCCAGGTAATTCACAATGAACCAGGGTAGTTCAGTTCACAATCTGCACACTACCCTGGTAGTTCAGTCAACCTGGAAAATTGACTGAATTTCCCGGGTAATAGACTTTTTTTGTGAACGGGGTATGAGTTTTGCATGCAAATTAGCACTATTACATGGATTTACAGAAAAAAAGGAAACTAGTATACTATTTCAGAGTAAAGCTGTGTATAAAAAGATGAAAAAAAGTGCACGGCCAGCTCTTTCAATGTCTGGTGGGGAATTGAATCGGCCCCTTAAAATATTCTGCTAGCCATTAACCATGGCTATGCTTTAAGACAAGGATGCCATTTGTAGTTTCATAATAGATGAATTTCCCTGGAGTAGATAGGTGGTCTCTTCAGTGGTCTAGACAAGCATGGGTAACCAAACACCTTGCCCAATACATCAAAAGGAATAAAAAGCCTGTGCTTAGGACGGAGGAAGCGCGCTTTATTATGGACCTGGTGAAATGAAAATATTTTAATAATTTTGTGGCCCCAATGTCAACAAACACATTGGGTGACCTAGTGGTTACCCTAATGTAATAGACAGCAGGCTAGGCTGTGCAAGCTAACCACATAGGATAACATAGTGCAACATAGTTTAAGTAACCTAAACATTCTGTNTTGTTTACCATTTAATAGGCTTATTTAGTGATTTTACTGCAGCATACTGCTTTGAGTCGGATTAATCGAACGGCCCAATTCACAGACAAAAAAAAACAATAAATGGGAAAATGTGTGCCCAGTTAATACATTACTAACCTTTTAATTAGCATTAGAAAAATAAATAAGCACAAAAACACTGACAATGAATGTAACTGCGCAATAGAATTCTTACCCGCCACGGTCCCGATCCATAAAACTTCCTCTCATCTCGCTGACGTTGTAAATTAGNTTCCAAGATACGGCTAGGATTTGCACCAATAAATTAATACGGTAAGCAAATAATTGTAGTCCACAATTAAAGCCTTTTTACCAATTTTATTACCGAAGACGTGGACAGCAGAACAGCTGATACACACTGTCTAAGCGCCAGCACAAAATGGCCGCCGCCGTCTTCCCTTGCACTGCTTGAAATGGAGCGCTATGCTGTTTACGTAGTGCAAATAGCCATTGCTTGCATAGGAGCACCAGTACGGGAAAGCGTATCTCGCTTAGAGAATAGAAACCAGCCCCTGTGGTGACGTACGTCGCATGATTGTTTTGAAATATGTGCTTTAAGTCGCCAGTGAAGTGACACAAGTGTCGCCCTTTTGTTGTGGAGTGTATGAACCGAGCAGAGAAGCGACATAGCNTTACAGAATAATTCATTATTGTCACATAACGCGTTCTAATGACGATTAAACGATCAGAGTCTGCATGGGGTTTGTTTTATTAAACATCTAATAAGTTACAATCAGAACATACATTCCGTTTTTGCAGCAATAGTTTCCAAAACAGTAAAGCAGCTTACAGTATATTGACTAGTCTGTTATGCCACAGCAGCCTTATATACTATATATATATATATATATATATATATATATATCTTTACAGTGTTATACAGTGAAAACAATCAGCAATTGTAAACATCTAAATAATAATTAAATAAATATAACTATATATATATATATATATATATATATATATATATATATATATATATATATATATATATATATATATATATATATATATATATAAAAAGCCAATGGCTTGTCAGCAGAGCAGAGGAATCCCATATTTTTACTAAACAGGGAGATTGAAAAGTGGTGATGTTGCCCATAGCAACCAATCAGATTCAAGCTCACATTCTCCTGTATGTAAAATTAAACTGAGAATCTGATTGGTTGCTATGGGCAACATCCCCACTTTTTAATCTCCCTGCTAAGTAAACTAAAAAGATGATGTAGTTAAAGCTTTGTTATCACCAGTTCTGTAGGATCGATGGATGTGGTTTGCAGATGTAAGCAGCCCTTTTCCTGACAGAGCACAACATATGGGCGACTGCAGAGCAGCGCCGAAAGGTGAGTTTTCCCCAACCCTTCTCCCCATCTATTAAGCTTAACCTCTGCAGCCTATCCCTGACCCCCTTTCCCCTGTAGTCTTCCCCTTCTAAGCCGCATCCCCTCCACCATCCTATAATTTAGCTGTTGGCTTAATCTATTTCGAAACATAGACTTTTGCAGCAGTGAAAACATACCGAATTATTGTACAGTATATTATGTTTTTGCTACATTTATCTTTAATCCATATCTCATATATAAACACAAAACATTAATAACAGCATGCAATTATAAATACTTGAGTTTTCAAGTGTAATAATAATCCAACATTTCTGGAAACATGTTTATGTTTTCTGATGTCGTTTTACTCTTTTGCATCACTGATACCACCAGCTGTGATTGCAAATGTGGCTTCATTTTCTGGCATCTCAGGACTGTTGATGAAAAATATACATAATAAATAAGTATCAAGTATAATATATTACACATTAACATGTACACTATGAAAACTAATACCATGCTCAGATAACCAGCCTTGAAACAACTGGGTTTAAAATCAGGGTGTAGAGCCATAGAGCCAGGGAAATTGGAGGGGCTTTGAAAAAAGGACCGTTCAGATTAGCAGAAAAGGTTGGCTTTTTTGAAGAAAACAACAAAACAAAAAAACTGGGTCTGCACTGTTCACATTGAACCCTGCTTTTTGTTACCAGTACTCAAAAAATGTGCTCAGATTGGCTGTGATTGTTTGTTTACATGAAGGGAGGGGGGAGGGACTGCACAAACACAATAGGAGAGGAAAGCCAGCTATGTAGTGTTCTGACTGACTGAAAAAGCCAGATAGTTGGACCAAACCTCAAATCTTTTAAGCAGGCTCTGAACACCAGATTTCAGTAGCCGGCTTTTTTGTAAATGGAGCGGCTTTGAAGCCGGCTTTTTCAGCAAAAAAGACAGTTCATTTGAGGTAATGTGAACGGGGTATAAGTGGATACTTGAAAGATTTTTTTGAGGGTTTTTTTTTATTAACATGTTTTATTAACCATGTGTATAGTGACAATTAAACAATATGCAAAACAAATCATGAAATAAGTTTGATTCAGATTACAATTCATACCGGTATAACTGAACACTATGCAAACCAGTAAACACTTGTACTTGTACAAATGTAGGGGATTATTCAAAAACTCTAACATTCTTCAGCTACTGTATGTGGTAACTCCCTTAGGCAGTAATCAATGACATGACTCTCCAGTTCTGACAAATATTTTAATTTAGTTTTTACATATTACCAGTATATAGGATAAGGCTAGTAGACCTTATGGAATAGGGGTATACACAGCTGGTTTCCCTGCTATCGTGTTGTGGTGACTATGACCTCCCCAGGTGCGGTGATAAGGACCCTGAACTGCATCCATATTTCAGCTGCTGTATCCAAACTTGCACGCAAGGGAGCTACAATAATAGGACCCTACCTTAATATTTCTGCACTGGTCCCATGTGAAAAGGGGAACTTAACACCGAACCCAGCCCCTACTGTATAATTTACATAGTTCCCACTTCAAATCTTAAATCGTAGATCCCACTTAAATCTGAAGTAAGCTAATCCCACCCTGATGTCAGAAAGATTTCCAANGCAGTTATTGAGGCTCCAGATGCATCCAGATCATATATTGTAAACCTGTTTATTTGCCTTTGTATGATCATCACAAAACTTGTTAATAAAAATGTAAAGATTTACTGTAAATTATAGGAGTGACAGTATATTTGATTGTTGTCACATATATATAGAAGGCCCCGANAATTTGCAAATACATACATAGCATGGGGTACAGTGTAACAATACAATAACAAACATGAAATCATATATAGCATGAGTATAGTGTATACTCATGTATAGTGTCATAGCACATAGTAGACATCATATAAAACATACTTATAAAGGTACAGTACCCGTCCCTTAACACGTCCGTCCAGCTCAGACTTTACAGGTCTATTCACAGAAAATCAGTAAACAGCCAAAAGCATTTCTTTACATCAGGCTGTAACAGACTAATGGGCAACATAAACATGGGCTATGTTAGTNTGGGAAAGACTACGGATTTCAAAATCGTGTTTCTACCAAGCAAAGAAAGAGGTATTGTGTAAGAATGTAAAAGAATGGGTTCAGAGAATTTCCTTGTAACAGGTAGGTAATTATATTTGTATAAATTGTCAAGTGAAGCTGGAATAAAAATACCTAGATATTTTAACTTGTCTTGTGTGATTTTGAACGTAGATAAGCTCTGTAAGGATATATTTGCAGCAGAGATACCTGTGNGTTGTAAAATTTCCGACTTGTGCAGACTGACCTTGTAGCCAGAAAAAGAACTATATCGGTTGATAACGTCAATGATTGCTGGCATAACAGCATGTTGGCCACAACCTTCCATTCCAAACCATGAACCTGTATACCAGTAAATGTGGGAGATCTGCAGAGGTCTACAGCCAGTGGTTTAATGGTAAACACAAACAGCAGGGAAGGGGGCATAGGCCAGCCTTGCTTAAGGCCCGCCTTGCTTAGCAACTATCTGAGATGTCGAGGGTGTTTATAATGAATACAGCAAACCTACAAACTATACAGGGAAGTTGCATTGAGCAACAAACACCTGTTTCTAAGCCTGTTTATTGGTGGCAATGATAATCAGTGGATGGCTAGTTAACCCCCAGTCGTAGCTGTAAACTAAACTGTGTGATCCTATTTTAGATCTCATAATTTTCTGATTTTATGTATTATTTTTAAGGCAGTAAAGGATTTCTGAAGGAAAAAGAAGAAAAATATAAACGCTGAACATATAGTGGTAAAGGGCTTATTGTGTGCAAATCACCTGTCATATATCTTAGCAATTCGAAGCTCTCCTCTTCCTTTTCTTAAACTNATTCTTGTTGTAGAAGCATGTGCAAGTATATGACCTCCAATGGGCTTTTTGGGGTCTGCTTGAAACCTGGAATATGGTAAATACATTCAGATAAATAGCATATAACAGTACTGGATCCAAACTTACATAATATTGAAATTACAAGCGTAAAATTAAGATAGGGCAAAACCATGTTGGATTGCATGCGAAGTAAAGTGAATGTTATAGTTTATATGCAGGGAGAATACTTCATTTTTGCATTTTCCACACCGATGCTGACCAGCGTTACTGTTAAACTATTATTTAAGTTTTGNAGGCTACTAACATTACGCTTGTAAGTTCAATAGTACTAGTCTTATTGGTCAATTCATATAGAGTACTACGATTAGTATGCAGATGGATAATTTCCTCCACTGAATTAATANAATTCAATACAGAAATCTATAACATTTATAACACTTGGTACAATTGGAAGAAGAAGCGAGTAGAGGCTCCAGACCAGCGNCCATAGGCAAAATTTCCATTAGGATAGACAAAGTCCCATAGAAAGAGGAGCGATGCGGCGCATCCTAAAGAAACAATAATAAGCAGGGAATAACAAATCCCAGACGAGGAGGCAAAAGCATCAATCATGCAGAGGAGTAGGGTGCAGATCAGGCTGGGATGATTCAGACAATTGCAGCTGTGGGGTTGAGAAAATCATGGTAGTCATCACCAGTAAACAAGTGCAAGCGGGCAGGGTAGATGATGGCGCATTTCCGCTGAGCTTGACCCAAAGAGGAGCAGATATCGTTGAAGCCCTTATGGGCTTTGGATACTTCCNTGGAGTAGTCTTGGAAAAGGCATAAATGGTGACCATTCCAAATCAGGACAGGATGCTTTTTTCTGGTGCACCAAATAGCAGATTTGTGCAGATAACTGAGACATTTGAAGATAGCAGGGCGAGGTTTAGCAGTAGGGAGATCCTTAGGCGGCCCAATGCGGAGTGCCCGTTCAATAACCAAAGAGGCGCATTCATCCTGGATCGTGTAGGCCTATATTGGGAAGTCTGGAACAAAGTCCATAAAACTGCTATCCCATGGTTGGTCCAGAATGGGCAGACACAAGAGGACACACCAGAGCTTTCTGGGAAATGTTGTGCTGAGTACATTGTAAACAATTAACAGTGAAGTTCTAAGAATCCTGAGAGATTGTCTACTATAAAAAGTGATGAGTCATCAAGGCTATTGTCTTCATGATTCTAGTTTTATTTTGTTTTGGAGAGACAATGGATGACCAGGTTCTGGGTTAGAGGTTTCTAAAAATGCAGCCTGCTCAAGAATAGGAAGAATTTAGAAGTCCTCAATAGTAACTTATCATGGGAATTAGAAGGAAGGGAAAGGGTTCATCCTTTTGTGTCCCTCTTCCCTGGACATTGTCAAAGTATGTTCAGCAACAGTACATAAATGGTGCCAGGTACCAGATGGGGTGTCCCTTCTACTCGTCAGCCTTGCTATTGATCCCCTGCTCCGAATCCCTGGAAGGCTGGGATGTGTTGTGGTAAATAAAGTTACCTTACTTGCACATTATATCTTNTTTTATATCACTAATCTGTATAATAATTTGCCTCTTATTCTTACTAAATTGGCTGCTTTTGGATAAATCTCAGAATTCCAAGTTAATATGGAAAAGTCCACTGTTTTGTCCCTTGTTCCTTATTGCCAGAGTCTCTTCTTGCGGCATGTCTTATCACATCACCTTAGCGAAGGATTAATTTATCTACCTTACCTTAGCAAGAACTCACACTTAGTTTTCTGTTACATGTGGTTAATTATACCACAGTTATCAAAACATTGAAACAGACCTGAAAGGTTGTTTGGTTATTTTCATATGCATTTTATATTTAATACAAGCCTTAAACTGCCCATACACTATAAGATAAATTGTTCCAATCTAAAGATTTTTTCAAGAGTGGGTAAAACTATGATGAATTGCAGGGGAGGTAAAATGAATGTCAGTGTTTGCATGCAGGGAGAATACTTTATTTTTGCATGTTGCACACAGATACAGACCAGCGTTACTGTTACACTGTTATTACACTTGGGCTGGAAACATCATCTCTCACCTGTAATACTAATTGCAATTAATTACATTTGTCTCCCCTGCAATTCAACATGGTTTTGCCCACTCCTGAAATCTTTTGATTGGGACAATTTATCTTATAGTGTATGGCCAGCTTTACCCATATTCCTTACTAAATTATATACATTTAAGCACTTTATATGAAAGGGGGTACATGTTCATCTAAGTCTTCAAAAGCTGCAACAACCAAAATCTAATGGAGGGATCATTTTACCTAATATCACTAACTACAGTCTAGCCGGACATGGGAAAATTACTAAAGGTCGATTTTGATTTCTCGTCTGAGCGGGTCGTATTTCTGGGCAAGTTTTGGTTTTAGGGTGAGTTTACCACAAACTCGCCCAAAATTCGCCAAAACAAATACTTAAACAGACTCAAAAAACACGCCACTTACAATAGGCGAGTCAAAGCGAGAAATTCAGACAGGAAAATTCGACCTTTAGTAAATTTCACCCTTAAGGTTTTTCAAAGGTTGACTTGGCAGGATACGTATGTAAACACACAGCTGGAAGGGAGTTTCCTTTTGCATCTGAATTTAGTATTGTTCTTACACTAGGACCACCACATCTATCTAATGGTGGATTAGCGCTGCCAAACTCTCAGCTATACTACTGGGCGGCACAACCTATCAACAGGTTAGCTGGGTGACTGGGTCCTTATATGATACCACCAAGTGTTTCTTAAATAGCAAAGGGAGACAAAATTGGTTACTGTGCAAATCCTTTTGGTGTGCCACCTACCAAGATCTCATCCACCTATGCTCAAGCAGGCAGGTACAGTGTGGAACACAATACAAGACTTACAGGGTGACAGGATTTTAGACCCTGACATTCCACTATAGGGTAATAGCTCCTTGAAAGACCTATTTTCCCTAGAGGATAATGTGATGTGGTGATGATATGGTATTACATCTATTGCACAATTGATACAAGAGGGTACTTGGCTTAGAGTTGTGCACTAGGAAAACTCGGTAGTTTCCTTCTACTTATTCCCAAAACATGTCTGGTTGTCCTATTGTATGAAGTGACATTTGATGCAGTAATTTACAAATATCTCTGCTCTTTAATAACCTTGGCCATTGTCATTGGATGGCCAATGGCTGCCAAGAGATATATAGGGGCCTCAGTACAGCAACTTCCTGGGACCCCCTTATATTTAATCACTTAAAAAATCACAGGCTCAGCCAGCACTTAACATATAGAAAAGGAGCATGAAGATCTTGTGCCTCAGTGTGACAGGCTGAAGCTTACAACAATCTCCCCCTCCCTCCACTCTCTTCTTTTNCCGTTCCCTTCCCTGTGGAGTGCACAGTGGATTTGACTCCCCCCATATTAGCTCAGTGGACTTCTTTGGTAAATTTTACTATCAATATGAAAAATGTGTCTATACCTCTAGCATTCCAAAAGCTATAGGGGTATATTTACTGATCAGTGAGATTGCAATGAGATTGAAAAGTTGGTTTGTTGCCCATAGCAAATCAGATTCGAGTTCACATTCTCCAGAAAGTAAAATGAAACTGAGAGCTTGAATCTGATTGGTTGCTATGGGCAACATCCCCACTTTCCAATCTCACTGCAATCTCGTCACTTAGAAAATATACCCCATGGTCTCCTTGGATAGACCCTTTATACTATGCTGAAATGGTGGACACCTTCATACTGTCCTGATACTTCTTACATGTCTCTGTAACTCATGAGTATACAATAACCTAAGTATATCTTTTAAAGTGTATACTTATGTGATCTAACCCTTAAAGTGAGTCTATCAATAAACGGTTGAATAATTTTAAATGTTAAGGTTTAATGAATGTTTTTATTTTTAATTGGGAGTTCAATCCTCTGTAATCAATGATGTACAGATACTTTTTTCATACAGAAAAATTCTATTAAGAGGATGGGTAAATAAAATCTAGCCCAAAATGTTCTGCAATTTAAAAGATGGCATATTTCACATAGCAAGAGATCAATGAACAGTTCCGTAGACATTGTGGAGGACGTCTCTCTGCTGGTTGATTATGACAGTAAATACAATATATATCATAACCATCTTTTAATATGGACTATTTTTTTTACATAGTTTATCCTTATATCTCAACACCTTTAAATGTTTAGGAATCTTTGAAACAAATCATTACTGTTAGGAAAATGATATTGAACTGGATATATAGCTTACGTCATTGTTGCTCCTGGATCAGCTGTCATTTGATTTGTGATAAATACTGCAACATTATATTCTAAATATGAAAGAGTAATAAGTAATTAGAGTAATGTGTGTTAGTGGCATGGCAATCAGTCTTGCAATCAATGAAAAAAATTCTCTCACCTTCTGAAATTTTCTGAAGACGGGAGAGCATCTGTGCTAATTTCTGCTGCCTTTCAGCCAATTCTCCTCGACCACTAAAATCCACTCGGAACAGAGCCATGATAGAATCAATAATCTGAAGAGATAGAGACCACACACTGATTATTTTATCCTTAACAGAAATTNATTTAACATGTATCATCATGTTACTTTACTGCAATGTCAATAAAACATATCCTACTTCTATTGATGTATACACTTATCCAAGGACTATCCTGGTAACTATCTGAATTATTATTAACTTTTATTTGTAAAGAGACAACAATAATAACTAAGGAATTACAGACTGGATGCAGACTATAAAAATTGTAATTGTCAACACCCTAAGTACAGAAGATGAATGCAAGATAGAATGCGCATATGCACTCTATCCAGGACTCTATTACAGTTCTGGAATTGTAGGATCCAGACCTCCACAGTGTGGAGGGAAATTATTATATAAACTAGCTTTTATGCTGTAGTTGATTGGATATTGTGAGAAATAACAAGTTTTTACTAATACATTGGATATCTATGTTCACAGGTCTTTAACTTGATTTCGGTTTTTAATATTGATTTATCAATCAATATTCTATAGATTCTTATTTCTATGGAAATAGTGATAATAAAAAAAATAAACAAATGGAGGGAGAGATTGCCATTTTGATTTGGGAATTGCTGGGCAGTTCCGGCCCTGGACTGGATCCAGAGCACTTCAAGTCATGTGTAACTTGAACAATCCATATAAACTGCATTATATAGATTCTCCTATTCATGGGGGGTGAAGGGGTTGGGGGGGGGAACCACATGGAGACCCCAACCATAAGGTTTCTGCACTGCCCTAGATAAAAGTCCAGATAGTGTGTAAAGGCTGAAGCTAACTCTTAATTTACTATTATCAGTATTGTGAAACTGTACTGTGTATGAGTAGTGTAAGCATACATACAGTGGTAATTATATGCTGAAACTATTTATTCCAAGTACTTTCACATATGGCTTTAGACACAATTAGTATAGTATTATATTCAATATTTACCAGTAGTTTGAAAACACCAGCTTCTTCATGGAATTTTGCTGCCACATAGTCTAGGAGCTCCATCTGGTGTTCACCTACAGAAAGGTAAAAGTGCTGGGAGAATGTACAAGATCTAAAGGCTATCAGGGACACTGTCTGTGGTTCCGGCCTGCAGCTTGAACAGTTCAACCGTTCAAGCTGCAGGCCGGCGCCACAGACAGTGTCTCTGACTCCAGCAACACATGCTGTGTATAAACGGTCTTTGTATATATTCTTATTTTGGGGTATATAAGTGTTCGTTTTTAATATATGGTTTTTGCCTATATTTTAGCCTTATCCAGTACCACTGGTATAGATTTTTAATTATTCTATTTCATTAAATTATTTTATCATGCAATAAAAATTGATTGATCGTTTTTTCATTAAGAAATTGATTGATTTTTTTTTCTTTTCAGGGATACATCAAACAAGGATTGTTTTTTTCTTCCATATGTGGACTTTTTACAACAGATTTTAGAGATGCATGTCTGAAAATCGTTGTCTTGTATTTAATAATACAGTACCCACACAGACCTAACAATTATTCCCCTTTAACGTTCTTTTCCTTTACATAAATTTGTCTTTTTTAGGCTGGTGTACCCTATCTGAGCCGTTTTGATTTGCAGCCACAGTGTACCTGTGAAGGTGGCCAGTTTTGTTTTACCCATTTTTTCTAGTCATTTCTAAAGGCTAACAGGATAGGAACTGATCATGTCAAAAAGATATGTAGAAGTTTTATTTATAAGTTGCATATTTGTTAATGGATGCATACCAAATCAACACAAATGCATTACATGGCAATAACAACAATAGCAATTCTGCATTATGTACTTTTCAGATTTCGCACTAGCATAATTCTAAGAAGGCCACCATCTGCTCAGTTTTTTGTTCTGGACATAGGGCCAGATTCAGATCTTTGCATAGGGCCAGAGGGGAAGGGCTGGGCAGGGTTTGGCCGGGGTTTGGCCAGGCAGGGGGCGAGGTCTGGCCAGGCATGTCTGTCCCGCTCTCTCCCCGGCAAATGTTGGCAGGTATGCATTGCTGAATCTTGCCTGCAGGGAAGATTCAGGCAAATTGCACCTGGCTTTTATGTACATCGCATGTGCACCAGTGAGATCCAGTGATGGGCAAAAGCTTGTTAAATTGCAGGGGAGGTAAAATGAATGTCAGTGTTTGCATGCAGGGAGAATACTTTATTGTTGCATTTTGCACACAGATACTGACCAGTGTTACTGTTACACTGTTATTAGACTTGTGCTAGGAAACATCATCTCTCACCTGTAATACTCATAATAATAATAATAATAATAATAATAATAATAAGCAATACATTCAATACTCACGCAACAAAATGCCCAGTCTATGCCCAGCTTAAGTCATGAGAAGGTAAATCTGAATCTGGCCCTATGGGCAAAACCATGCTGAGTTGCAGGGGAGTTAACTTGAATTAATTGCAATCAGTATTACAGGTGAGAGATGATGTTTCCAGCACAAGTCTAATAACAGTGTAACAGTATCTGTGTGCAACATGCAAAAATAAAGTATTCTCCCTGCATGCACACACTGACATTCATTTTACCCCCCCTGCAATTCAACTTGGTTTTACCCAAACTTGACTAAATCATGAGTGCCTAAAGATCTGAATATGGCAATATAAGAATTCAATCATAACATCTAACACAAAAGAATATGAAGATTCATTCTTACTTGTGTATGCCCTGGCATATAACACATTATCTAGCATTGCATCATGATCCACTCCAAATCGATCAGCAATATCTCGGAGTCGATCTGGGCGGCTACGGACAATAATGTTAAGGAAGCAATGTCTTTAGCAATTTTGCAACATAACTGTTGAGAAAGTTTAGTGCTACAGCTTTTATAGTATGTTTGAAGAGTAATATTAAATATAATAACACCTGCTTTAATTTTTTTTTAACTGCTATAGCACCACAACTAGATAATTAAGAACAACATCCACTGATTTCTAACTTTATCATTATGACATTATAATATTAATACTTTGATATTCAGATAACTTACATAGAGGATCTAGTGAGATTAGTAATTGACAGGGAGAGCTGACACAGTTGCCAACCCCCTTACTCTAATGACACATTGATGTGAACTGTGTCTTCTCCATCACTAATAAACATTTNATCCCTTGGTGACCTTTATTAAACACTTTCAAACATATTTTACATATGTGGATAAAAAAAGAACTACCTGTGTTTCGGGCCAAGCTATATTTTGTGTTCCAAAAAAAATATTATAAGGTACAGAAAATATAAGGTCTAAGGCATAATAATAAAAAGGATAAAGAATAGAAGACAACCGGACTATTCAACATCATTAAAAAGAATACTGAATTGGAACAGGTACAACTGATTTATATGAGGTACTTTCTGTATTAAATGATCTACTGAACATTTGTATACCATATGTTGCTTCATCTGTACAAATGCTTGTCATGTATACTTCATTCTGATGGAACGCCAATAAAAATAGTTTTTAAATAAACACTTAATTTTACACAGAAGGAACAGCATTACAGTCCACTTAATTGAACCATATTAGACAAGAAATGTATTCATATGTTTCATGTGTATTATTCAGCTAAGCAATACACAGATAGGATACATGTCTAAGCTAGAATAGTTTAGTCCACCTGTTACGGAAAGATTAAAAACCAGAAAGGTTTTTATTTGGACACCTTCTTCCCACACCTAGGGGTGCTAGGGGTATTTTACTCACATAGTATTTATGCTTTTTGCCTGTGGGTTTACCTGAGCCTAATCTTGGGCTTAAATTTNATTGGGACTATCACCACTGTCACCCCTGTAGTATAATACTGTGACACCAGTCTGCTCCCCTTTTGAAATAAAATGTAACACCACAGTCTGCACCCCTGTAGTATAATAATGTGACACCACTGTCTGCTTCCCATGTAGTATAATAATCTGACACCACAGCCAGCTCCCCCTCACTCTCCTCCCCACAATTCTCACCTACATTGGGGATGTTTATGGGGGCTGACGCATCATCAGAGTTCTGTGACAGTTCATCCAAAGGTTTCTCTGTCTCATGGGCACCTTACTCCTTTTCAATACTTGTTGATAGGTTACAGGAGACAAGGGGTGGCTGTCATGCAAGTGGTTGCGGTTTGGAGGGCACTGAGTGGCATACTGGGGGCAGTAGCACTAGACCCTAATATTCCTTTGTTTAATCCCTCTTTTACTGAATTGTAGAGGTTGCAGGGATGCATGCTGTTGTATCGTGCAGGATTTGCTTCAGTTGGACAGTTCTNCTCGGATAGTGGGCTGAAGTCTTTTACACAGTTGTTGGCAGAATTTCCACTTCAGCATATCCAGTTTCCATTTCTATAGGTTCTTGCAACTCAGAAACGCATTGTGTGTGCTAAATTGCACGGCTCTGTGTCTATTCTCCAAGCTCCTCCCATGGTTAAGCTTCTCAGCGATGCAGCCAGGCACAAACCCATTCCTACCTCTGTCTCTTTCTCCCCAAATCTTCCTATTCTGTATAAATTTAGTGGAGAACAACCCCACANATGTATATCGCCTGGTTGGTATACTTACCTCTCTTGCCCTTGTATTAAGAGCACATCGCTACTTTGTATTGAATTTCTTCCCTGCATACCCTGTATTTTAACCAGTCTAATTTTTACTGTAAATTAATGAGTGAATAAAATACTTTAACCTCATACACAGTCTGGTGCTGCATATCTTCATATTCATATACCCACCATTACCAACACTTTTAGGCCAAAGCAGAAGAGGACCTTCCCCTATTTCCCTGCATAGCAGGGATCTCTACCACAACAGCAAACAGCAGCAGCCGTGTAAGGAAACAGATGACCAGAACANCCTAATAAAGAGGAATGACTCGAATCCATACGGAACTTCCACAAAGGAAGGCAGATCCCTGAAGGCACCACAAGAGGACAACCACCCTCTGTGTACCAGAAGGACCTCCCCACACCAGTGGCCAACACAGATTCCAATATAACTCAAGTCTGCTAAATGTGAGTGCAAACTTTTACAATTCCTGATAACCAGTCAACTCCCTTTGAAAATACTATACTATTATCTGGCTTGTGTTTTGTTTCAGCTTTTTCTTCTCAACACCTTCATACCCCCACAGCTTTCCCTATTACCAATACTGTATAAACTGTACTCAGGGAATCCACAACAATCATTTCTGCACTGGATAGCATAACTTCCATATCTTGCAATTTTATTACTTTACAAGACTTAGGTATGGACAGGGGGGTTATTTGAGATGTTGTAGTGGTGTTTTAGTAAACTTGAAGGATTCAATGTGTTTTCGGTATCCACAAAAATCACCTTCCCTCCAGGATATCCATTGAGTCCAGCTAGCTGAGAAGTTACTGCAAGCAATAAAGACAAACTTCATAATTGATACACCATGAAGGTTTAACATAGCAACATTATGCATATAGTATAAATGACAAAACTCATACATTATTCTTAAATTTTAGAAAATTAATACAAGCTTCATGGTTTCATATATCTGTGTTAAATACACCTTTTCCTTTCTAGCACCTGCATTGTGTTAGCTTACAACCTAATGTGCAGACGTTGTGTATATATTCATATATACTGTACTACCTATAAGTTTGTTATTTTACTTATTTTAACCTTCTTGTTTGCTGAACTAATGGATTTATGTTGATTCACCTATTGAGATTATACCAGTTAGAGCACAATACAATCTAGTGACATCTTAAGCAGCAGCAAATGTCGACATGGCAAATGGAGACGTCTCATATATATATATATAT
>JABWIB010000108.1:172110-187421 GCA_016617825.1 Platyplectrum ornatum | reverse complement strand
CTTTACAGTTTCCTCAAAAAATAATGAAAGTGTTTCTGACGGTCAATAAATACTGAAGCAGCCATTTTTATTGAGAAATATTTTACCTGGAAGTGCTAAACATAGTCATGGGTGGGGCTATTAACACTACACACCCCCTTTATTTGCATAGGGCATGCCCTTTTTGTACAGAGACTGGATATTGCTGTCACAATCTCCCTGATATTCATTTGTAAAAGTTGGCAGTCCTGGGATATACCAAGCACAATATAGGGGATACACCATGGACAATACAAGGTGACACACCATGCACAATACAGGGGGACACATCGAGATTAGCATTATGGTTTTTTCTAAAACAATTAAATTTTGGCCGGATTGCCGCTAGAAAGGGGCGGGATTTGGTAAAATCAGGGCGGGGCTTAAATAGAGCCGTGGGACATAGAACCTGTTGTTAATTTGTTTGAATCCCACCACTGCCTACCCCTCCTTCTACCTCCCCATCCCTGTGCCTCCTGTTTTGTTCAACTCCTTCCATGTTCATTCATATGAGTAAGGCGCTCGATACTCCTGTCATCGCCCCTTCTATCTCACCACAGACTATCCGTGCTCCATTTTTGTCTCTTTATTTTTACCAAGATGATTGTTTGTACTTTGAATTCTGCATTGTATGGTGCTGTGCACATCATGTGGCACCTTATAAATAAAGGTTTATAATATTAATAAGATAGTGGCATATAAGAACTGCAGATAGATCTAAAACTAGGTGACACTGCAGCTGATTAACAAAAGACCAATGTGCAGTTATCATTTTTGTCTCCATTATTCATGTTGTCTTAGCTAACTGCCAGTCTTTGATTACTTCTTGATGTACTCCATAAAAACAGCTACTTCCATAGGCCTCAGTATGTGTTTAGTATAGCATGTCTATAGTATGACAGGGACGCATCCGGACTTTTGCTTAACCAAGAGATCGGAGTATGGTTCCCCTCCCTATGGCGGGAAACCACTGCCTCTGCAATCTGCAAGCAAGCGGTGTGGACATATATAAAAGCTTCACCAAGCTATTACTGTACACTTTACATATCAGCAATACATGAACCCACTGTATACATGTAAAGAACCCTCGTACTGAGTGCAATGGCTTCTCATTCAGTTAGACTACCTGAAGCAATGTGACTATATGTATAAACACAACTTGTGCACTGCAGGTAACATTACTGAGGAATTATTCATCTCACTGAAGGGGCTGTACTATTCCAACAGTACAAAAACACTTTATTAATGCCAGAATGGCTGGGATCCAGTACACTGAGCCCAGTGTTTGCTACTAACAGGACAAAGTTCAGGAGGTTATTGGAAGCCGAACTGCATTCTAATAGCACCATTAATGTAACAGAGTTTGGCTATACCTCCTGGTATAATCACGTTCTGTATCCTGGGGACAGTGCAGGCAGGGCCGCCATCAGGGGGGGACAGTAGGCCCGGCTGTCCCCCCCCCCCCCCGATGACGGCCCTGCCTGCACTGATCCCAGGATACAATAAGTGATTATACACAGAGAAACATAGGATTCGGAGGGAATACAGATGGAAAGATGGGGGGCGTGAGGTGACGGACCTGAGTGCAGGTACTGGGGTGTGCCCGACAGAACCTATATAACATTCTATTACATGATGTTGTTTTGCAAAAGGAGACAAGGCTATTCCTAGACACATATAATCCTTTTATTTAAGATATAGCAGGTCCCCTGGATTTCTGGGAGACTACTAAATTTCAGACTATTCTCCCGGTATTTTGAGAGATCTGGGCTGAGGAAGTTCATTAATGTAAATCATCTCCAGCCCTGATTGTTACAAAGAATGGGTGGGACTTAATGTTTTGCATAAATTAAGCTTGAAGCCCCACCCTCACCCCGCCCTGTCTTCCACCCCAGGAGGGAGGAAGCAAAAGTAGGCAACCCTGAGATATAGTCTGGTCCACGGCTCGAAGTGGGGGGTATACGGGGGTATGACATACTGGCACTTCTCCCACTGTTGTAATGGAAAATCTCCATTGACTTTCATTATTTTCTATGTTTCCATACCCCCACTTCTAAATTTCCACTTCGACCACTGGTCTGGTCAACATATAAAATAACATATGTAGGGAGATGAATATATTAAAATAAACATTGTCTATGAGACATCAATCTATTCAATGCTGATTGTTCTGTAGTTTTTGTGTACTGCATGTAGCTATGTAGTGTATTATTAGAAATATGTACAGGGCAGGACTTCCACAACAAGGAGCTGGCATATTTCTGCTGTGTCTTTTGATCAAAATATGTTTACGGAATAATAGCATGCATTTGTAATGTTTGACGACAAGGAATAGAGCTCGGTCGTATCCTCATGATACACTGCACAGTCATAGTTATTAGTGTGCAAGTGTTTGTATTCATTCTGTCACTGTCAACATGTCCGGTTTACATGATGTGAAGGTATAAGTGCCACGGTTCATTCAAATGAAATGCTTTCACAAAAGGACACAATAGTGGTAAATAATGTGTAGTTCTGTAATTACATAAATAAATGACAGTTAAAAGTCACTTTCTTAGGATAGATCCTGTTTGTAGTCCATGATTTGGGTCATTCCTCAAGTAACGTGACTCTTGGAAGCTGCGGGCTTATAAAGTAGCTGCCGGTACTTATGAAGAATGATTGTCAGACAGGGCTGTTCATTGCTCTGGGAAACAGCACTTCATACACAAGTCCAAGACGAGCAAAGGCAATATATACTGATCGCAGCAGCCAGACTAGTCTTCCTCACCTGCGCTCCTCCTCCACCTCCCCACTCAATCTCTTCAATGGCTTCCTAACCACTACAGAATCCTCTTCAAACTCCTCTCATCTTCCTCTGCTCCCTACCTCCCCTCCCTCATCTCCATCCACCCCCCCTCCCGTCCACTTGTCTCTGCTAACGACCTCCACCTCACATCACACTTAATTACTTCCTCTCATATACACATTCAGGACTTCTCCCGAGCTGCCCACCTTCACTGGAATGACCTACCTCAACCTATTAGGCTCTCCATGCCTTCAAACACTCCCTCAAACTCACTTCTTTAAATTAGCCAATCCCTCCATAAATCATCCATCTTCTCTCTCCCCCATTCCCCCATGTCTTCTGTACTGTCATCCCCTCCCTCTTATCATGTAAGCTCTCACAAGCTTCCCCTCCTCCACCCCCTGTCATCTATCTCAACATGGCCCCATCTCCTTCCCCATCTGTCTCCCCTGCTACATAGTATACTGTAGCAAACCCTTTCTGTTGTTTTATTAATTAACATTAATAATAATAATCATCAACATCATGATAATAATGACCATTTCTAGGAGTGTAGATTGTTGTATTGCATATATTATTTTCTTATGGCAAGATGAGTAGAGCGTGTGAATGTAATATTCTGGTTTGTCCTCTAGGACCTCAGTTCCTTTGCTATGCCCTTTCTTGATGGAGACTTGGAGAGTACAGACCGAAATGTCCCACGCAAGGTATTTACAACCATTCATTTACATAAGCAGACCCTTGACTGCGGTATTTTATATTGCTAGCTGAATTCATGATTAAATACAAGAATACCTAACAATAGTAGATCTATGGGAGCATCATAGTAGCATCAGCGGTTTTTTATATGTGTATTATATATACAGAAATGTTACTATAATACATTTAAATTGTTTTACTACGTTCATGGTGATGACGATTCAGTCTGTAGCTATTATAGTTTGATCATGTATCTGGTGCTGAGTTGGATGTATGTCAGTTTGTGTTGAATAACTTGTACAAAATAACAGCTGGTATCTCTATAAGGAATGTAAATGGCAAAAATCCAACTGTGATCGTTTTGAATATAGATGATCCAATTGGAAACGCAACAGATGGTCTAAGTTAATGTCCATATAAAGGGTAGTAGTACTTAACTACCATCAAAGACTCTGGCGGCTGGTGCTGGTCTTTTTTTAAGCTGATATATTATAGTGGCCGGCAGGCGCCTCTTCAGTCTCTGTTTAGCCAATTTGTTTGGCTACAAAATAGCAGAATATAATCTCAAATGGTAACAATGTTAGTTCAATAAAATAGAGAGTTTGTCATTACTGCATTCAGTAATTAATAATGTGCACCATTCCCTATTTCCAGTACGGAAGTCTGAGATCCAGATGGTGCTGGAAACATTTTAAAGTTGCATGTGAGGACAAAATGAGGGTAATTTTTCCTGACAATGCGTGAAAAAGTCCACATTTATTATGGCTGGATCTGGTCCATTGTTGCAATACATTTAAAACCATTATATATGTGTCATTTATACAAGGGATTCCCCACCAATGGTACGTAACACCATTGGTGTTACACAACCACTATTTGGTTGTACACAGGACATCTGGGCTGTGTTTTATAGGATTACAGCATTCAGTCTTTATATTTTAAATATGGGCTATAATAGTCGTAGAGGGAATATAGGTGTAAGACAATATGTAAAAGCTAAGGCATGCCAATAGGATCATAGTAAGGGACATAGCATAAGAAAGGAATTGAGGATAGAATAGGATTGGTTAGTGGTACTTGAACAGATTGTCTAGTGGGTAACTGGTACACAACTAAAAAGGTTGAGAACCTCTGATTTGTACTATTTGAGCAGCTTCAAGAATTATGTGTCCCACCCGATTTATTCTCTTTTCCTCGCAGACAGCAGAAGAATCCGGCAGCACTGGGAGCCCTTCAAAAAGCTTTTTCCCAAAAGGTCTACAAAATCGACCATCGAGTCCACTGTCTGCCCCCGTAAAATCAAGATATAGCCCCGGATCCCCAAAAACTGTATTTCCTTTCCCACACCAAGAATCGCCACCTCGTTCACCCCGGCGGATGAGCTTTAGTGGCATATTCAGATCCTCCTCCAAAGATTCTACATGCTCAAACACATCTACCTCACCTGGCGGCATCAAATTCTTCACAAGATCAAGGAAAGGTAAGGCAATGCCATCCGTCAGATGAATAACCATCTTTTTATTTATTCAACTTTTTTAAGTTAAAAGGTTAGTAAATGTATGCCTTTGTGTGTGGTGGGCCTGTGTAACTTATAACTGTGGTAGCACCAATATAGCTTTATTATGTACAGTCTTCTTTTGTTGTATTTTATTGTCTGAATTGTAAGAGTCTTCCCAGCTCATATTGGCCACATTGGTTGTAATGCGTTAGTTTATGTGTTTTATTATAAGCCATTTCCTAATAGTTCATCATACTGAGACCTTGTTGTTTGGTTTTTTTATAGCTTGGAACATTTGATTTAATTGGTAGTAATTTCCTGTCTTTTCACATTATCAACAGTGTCAGATTAGACTAATGTCCTCAGAACATCCTTATCTTAAGGAATGTGTGATTGTAAGGTGCCACAGATCCTCTTATGTAGTTGATCATTCCTGAATCCAATAGTGCGATTGTGGAGCACTAATGTGATTTAACAGCTTTTTTACAGAGATCTGTTTAGCTGACAAGTAGGTGCTGTGGGGAATTGTTGATAGGGTCACCATGACCCAATCATGCTTCCAAAATTCTAAAAACGCCATACAAAATTTGTAACCAACCTCTTGGACGGCTATAATACACAGCACTGTATTGTGGCCAGGGCTCAGCACAGACCGAGATACTGATCTGCACATGCATGGACCAGCGGCTGAACACCGCTTGTACCAGATGGGAGGGGAAGCGGGTGTCGCTTCCCCTCCCCCAATAATAACCCTTATGATACCCCCAAATCTCATGGCTGCTTTTGCATAGTCCTTTATTAAATGATTACATTAGAGTAGTATATACAATTTTACATATAGAAATATAGAATGTGATGGCAGATATGAGAAACATGGCCCATTCAGTCTGCCCAGTTGTGTATTTAAAACTATACAGACATTATTTTATTCTCAGTTTTGTTTCATAATACCCTTAGATTTATCCCAAGCATGCTTACTCTGTTTTGTAGTATTAGCCTCTGCTACTTCTGTTGGGAGGCTAATCCACCTATCAACTACCCTTCCAGTGAAGTATTCTTTCCCACATTTCCTCTGAACCTACCACCCTACAAAGTGGGGTGAGGGAAGTAGGGTGGTACACCCTATCACCCTACTTCCCTCTGCCTGCTACTAATTCCTCTCCCTATGCAACCAAGCATCTGACTTGCCTTTCTCATTGCCTTGTTACATTGTGATGAAATGGTGGCCCCTAAACCCTTTCCTGCTCGATTGTATCTAATGTAATACCATTAATGTTATATTGAGAATTAGACCTAAATTTACTAAGCAGGGAGATTGAAAAGTTGGGGATCAGATTCAAGCTCACATTCTCCAGAATGTAATATGAAATTGAGATTGTATCTACACAGCTATCTTTGATTCCAATTCCAGATTTTCTAGCTTGTTTAACAGTCTGCAAGGCACTGAGTCGGAGGCCTACTAAAATCTAGATAAGTCCACCTAATTTTGAGACCCAGTCAAAATATTCAATAAGATTTGTTTGACATGATCTTCCGTCTGTGAAA
This sequence comes from Platyplectrum ornatum, assembly GCA_016617825.1. Taxonomy (NCBI): domain Eukaryota; kingdom Metazoa; phylum Chordata; class Amphibia; order Anura; family Limnodynastidae; genus Platyplectrum; species Platyplectrum ornatum. The sequence continues at coordinate 180,873 of JABWIB010000108.1, read as the reverse complement.
CCATGCTGTTTGGTGTCTTCTAAGTTATTGGATTTTTAAATACATTAAATTGTGTTCATTTAACAATGTTTACATTCATTTCCCTATTACGGATGTCAGACTTACTGGCCGATAGTTGGCATCAACCCTACTTCCACTTTTATGTAGAGGGACTAAATTTGTCAACTCCCAGTCTTCTGGAATCACACCTGTTGCTAGCGAATGGTTAAATAATTCAGTTAATGGTTAGCTTGCTCAGCAGCTCTCTTGGTATAACAGTGAGACAGAAACAGAAGAGATAAGTGGAACCTAATACCTTTCTCAATGGTATGGAATGGAGAATGTCCAAGCAGCACATTCCTGGAGATCCTATTTATATTAGGAGCCCCCACAGAAGTGGTTTTAATCATGAATCACAGTCATGTGTGATCAGTTGTGTGGAGATATTGTTAAGATTGATTGTCCATATTCCCACTTAAAAAGCCTTATTGTACTGTATATACCTTTATTATACATGTTGAGCCACAAATAACTGCTGGTCATCCCAATTGTGTGCAACAGTTAGATAAGGATTCTTTGAGTGTGAATTTAATGCATACTTACCCGGTATTCAGCCAGCACTCCTGGGCTGCTGATTGACCACGTCATCCTCTTACGTTTGGCCCTACGTGGGCCTTGTTGATACGGTTCATGTCTGTATTTTGTAAAGTGGTACATGCACAGGTGTCTCTTTTCCAGGATGGCTATGGATCTTCTGAAGGGTCACCAGTACAGATGTTTGAATGAGTTTGGGGCCTGGCATTGAGAAGGGATTAATGGTCTTCACTTATTTTGGTCAAGACATATTAAGTTTAATCCTCACCTATTATGTGATTTATACTTTTATTTTAAAAGTGCTTTACTTAGGTGTAAGTGCATCCATAAAGTAAATGTATAGATTTAGAAGAATAACCTTAATCTATGTTAATAAAAATAGTGATTATTATTAATTATAATAATAATAATACAGAAGTAACTGTCCACAAAGAGCAACAACAAGTCTTTTTTGTGTACATACTTCAATGTGGTACCATATTATTTAGATGGCAGGTTGTGCTTTCTACCCATCTGGCTTGTGTCATCTAATATCCAACTGCAGACGGTACCATTTACTTACCAGTGACTGGACTAGAAGAGAGCTCCGGCACTTGCTATATGTCTATAGTGGTTATTCTGTTAGGGGAGTAAAAAGAGTAAAAAGTAAATATGATGATATAATAAATTCTGGATTAATAAATAATTACTCTAGAGATTATGTGTAATTGTACCAAGGTATAAATCACAGTGGGAGAGAAGTGACCCGGGTCATTAAACATAGACTGGTCTTTTTTAATCGGATCTTCTTTTTAATCAGATTCTATTTCATTTAATGAAGACTTAAGGGCTCTGTGGGAACAATAATGTTATAAATTAAATAAGGTATTTAGATACTTTAACACTTAAAGATCCAATCTCACAACATGCAACTGCACCTACACGTGCACCTATAGGCAATGTGCTTGGCTGTATATTTACAGTCATACAGACACATTATCCGCATTTTAGCAGCAGATTATTTCTGTATTATTTTTAGCATGTCGGTATAATTTAAGGAGGAACTATACTGTGTTAGTGAAAAAGGTCAACATTTTTTAGATTACAGTTGCATAGGAAGTTACAGAACTGTACTGTGTTTTGCTTATCAAACTATATTAGTTCCCGGAGTAAGAATCATGCTTTTTTGAAACTGATCCTGAGTTTTAGCACAGTGGATGTGCAGATATGTGTTTAAAATGTGTACTACCTAAACAACCTAAATTCTCCTAATCCAGACCTATGTGCGAGCTACGTTTATATGCAGGTCTGGGTATATGCGCAAGAGAGGGGCTTTCACTTCACTTAAGTGTCCAGAAGTCTACCTTAAATTCTACACGCTGATCCGCTTACATACGAAGCAGATCATGGCGAAAAGTTTTACCCCTGCCCTGTCGATTTCTTCAGCATGCCTATCCCCAAGGTGTATGCTACCGTGTTTCCCCTATAATAAGACCTATCCTGAAAATAAGCCCTACCCTATTTTACACTAAACTGACTAAAATAAGCCCTCCCCCGAAATTAAGCCCTATCTAAATCACAATGAGGTGTTATAATGTCAGCAGGGGGAACAATGAGGTGTCAATGTCAGCAGCACTTGGGGGGACAATTAGGTGCCATAATGTCAGCAGCACTTGAGTACCATGATTGAATTAAAAGCAGGTCAATAAAATAAGCTCTACCCTGAAAATAAGCCCTATGGTGTTTTTTTGTCATGAAAAAAAAAATAAGACAGTGTTTTATTATCGGGGAAACACGGTAGGCATGCTAATAAGGATTCCTGCCCCCCCCCCCCATAAGTTTTCCAGGCGTAGGAAGCTCAAGTCATTAACCTCAGGGAGCTTCAGACATTCCAAGCCTTTACCTGCCTTTGGACTGGATTCCGGTCTACGTGAGAACTGTGTGGTAGATGGAAGTGAGCATTGGTCTGTGCGCTAGGAATTACGTCTGGTAACATCTGAAGCATGCATACGCACTGCCAGTAAATTTTCCCGACTTCTTCAATCTACTTGTGAAAGTGGATTCTGGATCCCGTCCTTTGTTATGTTCTTTGATTTACTCTTCCATACAACTGGAAGCTACATTGCATTAAGTATTTAAATCAATATTTTTTTGTTTAATATTCCTGTCTAATATTTACAAGCCAAACTGTTTAAAGTTCGTTGTATTTGTATTTTGATGTTTATATCAATGTTTGTTCTGGTAACACACAGTAATTTCATTGTGGATGACGAATCTCAATCTGGAAGTGTGCGTTTGTGTACTTCCTGTGCAGAGTCCAGACAGAAGCAAATCTGGACAGGTCATAGTGAAAAGCATCAGCTCGTGAAGCATGCAAATGCTGGTGTATGAAGAAAGACTGAGCGGTGATATGCAGCACGAGACGTGATTTCTGCACGAGTTTGCATATTTCAAAGCATTGTTTATTTTCTTCCTTTTCATTAATTAAAATAGCTTTCACTTGTGAATTCTTACATGTTAATAAAGATTGTAAACATTTTTATATAAATTTTTTTTCGGATATCTGTATAAAAATATGTCTGATCTGCTAGTCATGCTAAATAAAATAATCCGTATAGTGCAATGAGATGGCATACCCCCAACTGTCCCGATTTCAGCGGACAGTACCGCTTTTGGGGAACTGTCCCGCTTTCCCTCCCCCCGTTAGTGGGACAAACTGATAGGGACGGGGGTTTTGTTTTTAATTATTTTTGCCGCTGGTCATGGTCGAAAAAGGGGCAGCGCTTGAGCGGGCCGGTGCGGAGCTGGGCGGGTCCAGGGGTGGAGCTGGGCGGGTCTGAGAAACCCACTTTCTCATTTACATATAGGAATGCTCCATTTTACTGGCATAGAGCACATGAAAGCAAACACAGGCGGATCCAGTACTTTTTATCCAACGCTTCTGTGCTTGTTCCTATTCTGCACTTGCGTAGTGTGAGGACACCTAATAAACAGGTTCTGATCAAGTCTCATTGGCAGTATCGACACTCAAACTTGGCCAGAACGGTAGTTCTAAAGTCCACAGTGCTCCAGGAATTGCGGCAGTGCAGCCAAATCCTTCGGGTTTGAAGAAACTATTCGTGCTTCACGGAAAGCACGAATATTTCCCCACATTAACAACCCACCCCCGCGTGACTGGCCGGAAATTTTATGTCCTCGCACAAGGCCTGGGACTTGATGACGTTTTACCATCAAGTGTCGCCCCCGAGTAAACTTAACTCTCTGCCTTCCGAGATCTCCCGGTGGGCAACCCTGGTACAAATTAATATTTGTGTTTAATTGATGAAAAACCATAAGAAATGGCATTTATTCTATTAAAGTCTAGTAAGGTACGATCTACACTTCAAGGTTATAATTTGACATACAGTAGTTTAATATTAATTAACACCAGTACTTTCAGAAACCTTCCAATAGACCTGGTTTAATCTACATTAGTAAATGTCAGACCGTGAAGGCAGCAGAGAGCTGTGTGATTGATGGGAGATTTACTTTTAGTTCTGGTCTGGGTGTTATGCCTATACGGAATTACTTTGTAGTACAGGCACAGAACACACTAGGGTGGAGTTAGGATAAGTAGCACAGTGCACACCAAAGTCACAGTGTATGTGTATGTGTAAATCATTTACAAGGTCTACAGCGTTTACTAAAACTTTATCTGCAGATTCTAAGTCAATATTGAGGTTTTAGTCAAAATAGGCTGCAAATGTTTGTCACAAAGCAGTGAATGAGGACTCGCTGTATCATTACTTTGTATTTACTTTCATGTCTCATTACTGAATGTGATTTATTTATGTTGTGCTTGTAATGTACTTGTGCTACTTTGAGGCTGAAAATATTTTTCAATGAGCAATTCTGATTTTATCTTTTCTTATAAACATCATTTGTGTGCAGCATCTGAAATCGCATAAAGTTCCAGAAGTTGCGCAGGTCTTATATAATAGATATACTGCTCCTGTGTAATATATATTTCACCATGATACGAACATAAATTCATTTGTTCACAAACCTCACAATTGTCCAGTATAATGTGCTATGTGTGTTAAACAATGAGATTACTTAGACAAAGACATGATATCCAGACCTCTGCCTCACCACCACCATTTTCATTCTTTCAGTACAGTTAGCATACCTGCACTCCTACCCAGCGTGCCAGCTGGCGTGACATTCTGAACGACTATTGCAACAAGTCACAAATTGAGCATTTGAAATGGAATAATTTCTACATACTATACAGTAAGAAAGTAATATTTATTTTATGTTTTTATTGAAAGTTAAAAATATTGTTATATTTACTAAGCGGCGATATTGCAGTGAGATTGGAAAGTGGAGATGTTGCCCATAGCAACCAATCAATTTCAAGCTTTCAGTTTCATTTTACACACTGGAGAATGTGAATTCGAATCTGATTGGTTGCTATGGGCAACATCCCCACTTTTCAATCTCACTGCAATCTCGACGCTTAGTAAATATACCCCGTACATCTCCTGCAAACCCCGGCGGATTTGCAACACAACGCTGCCCGGTCACACTTCACAGTGTTGACACGCGGTTTCCCTGGTCAACACTATGCAAAGGCAGTGTCAGACCCGGCGAAAAAGAAAATCATGTTCAGATTGCTAGCTAAAAGCTGGGGCTATCATAAGAACCGGTGATATTATGAAAACCCTGGCTTATAGCTGGTAATCTGAACGGGTAATGGGAACGGGATATTACATTGTACGTGCTTTTGTATCTCACACAGCCACTGTATATATATATATATATATATATATATATATATAAATATATACAGTGCATAATAAATATAAATATATATATATGACTTCTAAAAATATGCACCTCTACAAGTGACCTTGCTGTGGTCAATGAATCCTCTGATTCACTGGCTTCTTCCATAGGGCTCGAAGCGATAGTGTTTGTGTAGAAACCATGAAAACATCAGTGGAGCAACAAACAGCTTTTCACTTGTTGGCATTTAAAATGTGACAGTGAAATGACGAGCCCATTCCCTCCATAACAATGACAATGCAGTAATCAGCAGTAGGCAGAGCCAGCCATTGTTACGCTGCTATTTGTTTCCATGCGTTCTGTGCACGGTTGGGCAATGTAAGTAATTATGATTTCTTTCCTAATCTGTTTACATGAATGCTCTGTGCGCTGATCAGAGGGAGCTGTCATTATTACAATGGGCAGTGCATACATGTACACCAGCAGGCAGTAGTATACACTGGTTAACAAAATGCTGGAGGATAACACACAAGTGATCCAAACAGGGTGTTCCCTCTTAGCCAACGACAGCAAAGACGTTTACTATTAAAGTGTGAGTTTCCATGGGCTCGTGTTGAAGGTTAAGGCCTTCACTATTTTGTTGTTTCACCATGTGAAAACACAGAGATCTAGATAACGTGACCCAGCACTAGCACATATCATTAGATCTTCTGCTTGTGGATCCAATGAATTAACAACTAAAATACCGCCTACCCTGGGTACGTGCAGGGCCACCGAGAGGGGAGGAGGTACTATATCCTGGGCCCAGGATGACAGGGGGCCTGGAATTGAGATATATATATATATATATATATATATAGAGAGAGAGAGAGAGAGAGAGAGAGAGAGAGAGAGAGAGAGAGCTTTCGCTTTATTGTTTATTCTTTTTTTTTTTAAACTGCACTGCATCAGTAAGATGAATAGAAGTCCTGAAATGACTGCACTGGTTAATAGCACAGGAGCCCGCTGCTAGTGCAAGGAGTCTTCTCATGTTTCCCAAACCCTGCCTCTGCTGACCTGACCATGCCCTGTACGGAGAGGAAACCAGAGACTTTGTACCAAGTCTGACCTCAAGGGTTAATGAATCATCCTATACAGCTAAACAGAGGTAACACAACCTAAGTGAGGTCTCTGGCTCTGAGATTCTGCTCTACATAAGTATAGTCACTGTGTGACGCTTACATAGGCCCAAAATAGACGTTAACAGAAAATTCTCATAGAATCATCTTGTTTTACGGCTAGCAATGTTGGAATAGAGGAAGGCTACAGTTATTTCCATAAACAGTGCTATCAATATCCCAAAAGATAAAAATTGATTTCTAAAATATAGCTGCGAACAAGATGTTTCCATTGTACACAGCACATTGTGTGCCGCAGCAGAATGCACTTCATACGCTCCCAGCCTTGAAGCCTCTTTGTGGTTAAATACATTTTTAATGGTTTTCATGCTGTAAGAAGCTCATAGCGGCTGTGGGGTTATTTGTGTTCACCTCTCACAGATTGCCAACTTTCCAGGATTATTATATTTATTAAATCTCCAGATTCATCATCCACGACAGGACCAAGTTCACTGGCATGTGTGCAATTTCATCATTGTAATACCGCTCTGAGGATCAGTCCATGACAAATCATTTAAAAGGCATTACCACGCCGCTGACTGGTCTGATTCATGGACGGGCCAAGTTTTATCATCTCTACAACCTGTCTCACCATATGGCCCGTGCTAGGGGATCGAAACCGCCATTCGCATGTATCAGTAAACCAGCAGTGGATCTAGGCAGCTCGTCATTCTGTGTAGTGGCATGTACAACAGTTCTTGTTCATTGTAGTGACACTGTGATCACAATAGTTTTACACGCCTTTCACTCACTGTAATAAAGTGAATCAGTGTGAAGTGTGGCTATGCATTTATTTGAATATCCCATTATACAAAAAAATATGCAATTCATTCATCACACTTTACAGCAGTACAGCATAATATGTATTCTCATACACTGCACACCACACAAATGCAACAAGCACTAATTCAAGGTTGCTGACTCTCCTGGATACTCCCATACTTCCGACACGTCTCCCGGTATCCTGGGAGAGTTGGCAAAACTCCCGGGACCTAGGTTGAGGCAGTTATTTAATATACAATAAACAATAGAGATTAAGGTTCTGCGCTCTACCTGCAGCCCCACCGACACAATCCACCGGGCACACACCCAGTGCCCACACAATATAGCAATAATACAAAAAAATGGGATTATATCACCATGAGGCGCTGGCAATACTCCAATCACCAAGACCCCATGGAGCCTATGGGTTACCGGGAGTGAACACACAGATACAACGAAGCAGTGATTCTAGTTCACAGGCATATTGAGAGATAACACCAGTCACGCTATGGAGTGGAGGCTTCACGGAGCTGACAGGTACATCGGGGGTTAACGCACACGAACCAGCGATTCCACGGACCTGATAGGGAACACTATTCCCACAGGACGCAAGGGCATTATATTTAAAGTTTTTAATATTTAGAGTACTTATGGAGTGGGATTTGTGAGAGGATTACTATGTTATTGGCCAACATAGTAGTATAATGAATATTTTAAGTTGTTACGATACATTACGAGAGCCGTGCTGTACCCTTGGGAGATAGGTGATTGGAGGGATCACCTGTCCATCAAGTTAAGGAAAGGTCATAAGGAAAACATTGACCTGGAAGTGCCACCTTGATAAAGATACTTAGTATCGAAACGCGTTGGTGGGCCGGTAGGACGTGAGCGCTGGTCCCATCTTTTTACACATACTCTCCAGCTGTAGGGCCCTTGGTTAACATCTGTATGCAGGAGGGGTATTTGTATGTATTCAGGTGGGGTCATCTCACCCCTTGTTTTTGTATTGGTTTTATATGATTTTATGGCTATCTAATTTTAAAAGCATTGGCCAAATCTTATATATATACACAGTTGGCAAATAAATATTATCACTAATATTAGTGTGATTAGTGTCCTTAAAAAGACATATCCTCGGTCTCTGTGGAGAGTTCCTGTTAAAATCCCGGATACGTGGTGGATGATATGCCTTAATGCAAGGAGCTATCTGGTGACTAGGAACTCACAAGCTGTATAAACCCCTATAAAACAGTCTACACTATTGCTTGTCATCTCTGTGTTGGGAGGTCAAGACGGAAGGGATGGAATGAAGAGCTGGTGACTGAGCTTGAATCTGATCGGACTCTAATGAGACGCCCACGTTCAAGAGAGGGGAAACGTGAGTAGGCTGTACGCCGCTGGTATATATTATTTGACACAACAGTTCTTCACTATATGGTATTTTCGTTCTCTTCTGGGGCCGATATATTCCATTGGAGTGGAGAAGGGGAGGAGAATATATGCCTGTTGGAGACTTCGATTAATA
>JABWIB010000108.1:105253-142804 GCA_016617825.1 Platyplectrum ornatum | reverse complement strand
AAAAAAAAAAAAAAACAGTGATAAAATGGCCTTTCAATGTTGGGGCACGATATTGTTATCAATCTGAATTCCAGGGCTGGGTACCATTGCTAGAACAATATCATTCTCATTCTAGTGTATGGTACCGAAGACGGGGTGATTTTCCCAAGGATTTATCGGCACTGATTTACATATAAATCAAACTAAACTCCATTGCTTCAGAGAAACTGGTAAATATTGTAAAGTTTTTATATAATGCTAAAAGCTCTTTGTTTGGTAAACGCATAATTATATATATATATATATATATATATATATATATATATATATAATATATTACAGTATACAGTCCTGTCTTAACTTATTAAATGACCAGCGACAGTCACAATATGAATGTATAAAAACCATAAGACCGTTACATGAAATGAGTTCCGAGTTTTACATCACTGCCCTGACCCATCTATGACATGTTTGTTCTTAAAAGCAGATTTTCTCCTTGGTGTTTAATGTTTTACTTTCTAACACCAGCTCATCTCTACCATCCATACCCCTCATCTCTTCTCCCTGTGTACCTAAGTCCTTTAATCCTAATTGTGGATTGTGATGGGAGGTTTCCATTACTGCCGCGCACTCCACGTCTAGTGCTCCTTCTCTTCTATCATATCTTTGTCTATTCAGTATTAAAAAGCTTTTATTACTCAAAAGTGCATTAAGGGAAAAGACGGTGCAAGCCTAATATTCAGTCTGTGAATGAATGAGTGAAAAGCTTTCTCGCTTAAATAGGCAATGGACTTGAATGGTTGTTGAGCTGCAGCTCCTACAATGCTTTGCTCATCTGTGGTAGTTTGGCCATTTTATGTCCTCACTATTGTGACAAGTATTGTTACATCATTTTCATTACTTGTATTCTATGCATAAACCAATGTGTGTGGGCGGTTCATTATAAAGGCTTATGGAGAACATCACCTTGCCCCCATCCCCTTCCTTTAGTACATGAACCAGATAAAAGGAATGGTAATAGGATTATATTCTAATAGAATACTGGTCACAATTTGGAATCATTTAAATAAATACTATGATTATTTTTATTTTACCATTTTTAATAGCATGAATTCATACTATAGGGCAGGGATGATATATTTTCCAGTGATCAGGCTGTGATACATAGATCATACGGCTATTGGGGGAACCCTTGTGATATTAAGGTGCGCAGTAAAGTCCACGGGAACCGTCATACTTCACCTGCTGTCACAAGTCTATTTACTATAAAGAAGTTTCCTGGAACAGGCAGAGGGCCAGTGATTTCCTCAAATCACATTACACACAGCACATGACATACAATCACAGGCTTCCCTGTCCAGCATTGCATTTTTCCTGGCCGAGGGACAGCCCTGCTAGTCACACATTCATGTCAAAACTGCTGCCTCAGTCTATTCATGCTCATTTACCATATGTGGTGTCAAAATGATCTGGGAGCAGAGAGTGTGCCAACAGAAATATTTAAGGGGGAAATAAAGTTACCATAGTTTATATACTGAATATTAAACATATACCTTATCTACAGCAAGTTACAATATTGTGTAAAGCCTAATATGACAGTGCATCAGATTCAGAAAATAAAAGGAACGCTGGCAGAAAGTTATAAAACAGTATTAGAGTTAGCCCAAGTCTAAATAAGTTTAAACAAGAGTTGTTCACCTGTCTTTCCAGGAGAGATTAAAAAGACGGCAGAATGGGGGTGTGGCAAAGGGATGCGATCTATGCAAATCATGCCCGAAGCCCTGCCCATTCATCATAGCAGTTGGGACTACAAATCATTACAGATCACTACCGTAGCCCAGGCCCCGGGAGATTTCCCCAAATCTCACCTATCATCCCTAATACTATTTACTATTGGCTTTGCCCAGATGTAACGCTCCTCCTAATTATTCTTACCAAAGCCATTTACCTATTATAATCCATGGTTGCCAACTCTCCCTGAATATCAAGTGAAAAGTGGCTGATCTCCCTGACTCCCTGAAGTGCTGGATAATCTCCCTGATGCTCATTCAGGTGAAGAAGACATTGTGTTATGATGATAGAAATCACACATTGTGTCCTATTTCTATACAGATAATGAAGTTACTGGTTCTCCTATTTACATCTGTTCACAATAAATAGTGAAAGTGATTATTTACTGACAATATAAGAAACAATAAATACCGATGCTGCTATTTTTATTGTGAGATAATTCTCATGGCAGAGCTAGACACGCCCATGGGTGGAGCTATCCACAGGACACACCCCTTTGGTGGCACAAGGTACACCCCTTTTGTGCTTCGCTTGTCACAATCTTCCTGAAATCCATTTGCAAAAGTAGGCAACCCTGTTATAACCACAAGATTTTTCTGCACACGACCAATGCCGCCTCATTACTGTGAGACACCTGCTAAAACATATTTGGAAATTAAAATATGTTGAATTTGGAATAACCATAACACCCCCATGGTGTTAGTCACACTGTGGACAATGATAGCTTTCAGGCCTGTAGATTGGAGGACATAAAAAGGGCTTAAACATCCTGATAACCTTCATGTCTTTATTTTTTAATGATCTCTTTCTCCTTGTCTTACTTAATTAAGATTAGCTCCTGGAAGTCTATGGGAATAGAATTATCTTGATACTCACTGATTTACTGATTGTACATTGAAAAAAAAAACACAAAACAAAATCCCCCACAAAAAATAAAAACATATTTGTTTAATAGGGTCCTATTAACTGTATTATATTTTGTGGGCTAAGACTATACACGGCTTCTGGAGTCTGTTATATCAGGAAATATGTGTCACTCCAAGTCCCATATAATAGGAAACTGAGAGCTTTAATCCATACCATACCCGCCTGCCTAGCTGCCTTATCGGGACACACTGCCCGCTGTGTCCTGACCGCAGCACAAGTGTTCTGAGGCCACTCTCTTCACACGTACAGGCTTGCAACTCCATGGCCTAAATTTACTAAGGAGGCAGATTGAAAACTGGGGATGTTGCCCATACCGTGTTTCCCCGATAATAAGACCTATCCTGAAAATAAGCCCTATCCTATTTTACAGTAAACTGTCTAAAGTAAGCCCTCCCCCGAAATTAAGCCCTATCTAAATCACAATGAGGTGTCAATGTCAGCAGGGGGAACAATGAGGTGTCATAATGTCAGCAGAACTTGGGGGCCATGATTGGATTAATAGCAGGTCAATAAAATAAGCCCTACCCCAAAAATAAGCCCTATGGTGTTTTTTTTATCCTGAAAAAAAATAAGACAGTGTCTTATTATCGGGGAAACACGGATAAACCAATCAGATTCAAGCTCTCAGTTTCATTTTACATACTGGAGAATGTGAGCTTGAATCTGATTGGTTGCTATGACCCTGTATGAAGGCCTCCATGCTGCCCCCATGAAAAATGCCAATGGCTGAGAAATCTGGATAAAACAATGTTACTGTAAAGTTGAATAGATTCCCACTCCCGCCTAGTGTACATGACTCTGAAGGCCCAAATCTAGGAATCTGCTTCCCTTGCATGCTCCGGTGGGAAATGCGCGTTTCCATACTTAAACAGTGGAAACCACCTTCTGAAGACTTTCCTATGTTCTGGATTCTCTGTGGGGCATTCCATTGTGGACACTTAAGACTGTGCTCTGGTATATCCTGACTTGACTGATCAATACGCCCATTAAATGATTATTATTATTATTATATTATTATTATCAAGTCCACAGACTGATTAGAGGAAATTGATGGATTAAGACTTGTCACTACATTTAGAAGCTGTTGTATTTTCATGAGTCTTTATTTTAACTTCAAGTGCTCAGAGACTGTTTTACTGGAAAGCAGCTGTATGGGAGAGATCTGTGCGAGCCCACGGCCTACACGCTCATATGTTAATGAAACACATGCAATTTACATTTTCCTTGCTGGAGTAACACAGCCGCAGGAGGAGAACATTTTATAGCCTTTCTTGTGTCCACAAGACATTGAATAAACGCATGAAGGGCCCTCTTAAGGGTCTAATGGCAGGTGCTGTGTGTGAAGTAAATATAGAAATAGAGCTGTAAGCACTGTTTCTCACAGTATCCAGATCCATCCAGCAGGAATGGAAAGCACTGAATGATCTGTGTCTTGTGATCTGACACTTAACCAGTAGTCGGTTTCTCTGGCTTCTTAAAGTGGACTGACCTGCCATATAGACATAGTGACCATGGAGCAGATCCAGGCTTACTCCACCTGGGGTGGTTGGAAAATTTGGATACTGCGTATCGTTAGGATCCAGACATCTGCTCTGTAAGTCTTTCCAATAATAGTTAGAATATTCAAATAAGCTCTAGGGAAATGAGCTATATCTCCTTGGCAGCCCAAGTCTATGAGTGCTGTTTATAAGTTGCCACCTTAGCACTCAGAGACGGAGTACTGTGTAAATTGCCAACCACTGACAGCTTAGAGCATGTCCCCCTTGGTTGCAGCATGGGCAGGCCACACACTCTCCTCTGGGGCCTGTCTCAGTCACATCCAGGCACTCATGTTAGTTACTCCACCGATTGCCAGGATAAATAATAATGATGAATTAAAATGAGTCCGCAAACACACTGAGAAAAGCAGAGAGACATTGCCTCTGTGCAGCATTCTCTAGAAATTGAGTATATCCCTTATTTAGGTGTATTTTGTTATATTGTACATTGGTGGTGTGAGCAATGTGTCAACTGACCGGACCCTGACTACTACGCCAAGTTGAAGTCGGCTAAAATTGCCTTAGTGCATGTAAGTGCCAGAGGTGCGATTGCAAATTCCCTGTTCCAGGGCAAAAGTGAACAAGCCGCAATGATAACTGGGTGCCTGTTCTGTCACTGCTCAGGCGACAATGCATTTCCCAGGTCTCACACTGCTAGTCAAGACAAACTAATGGCAAACTGGTCCAGTAGTCTCAATGCTGAATCTGAAAGTGGAGAGCCTTTGTAGCAAATATCAGACTAGCCCCATGGTCACAGCTCCTCAATAGATATGGTAGACGTATGCTATTCATTTATTACCATGGTTCTTAAACTGTGGGTCGGGACCCCAGAGTGGGTCGCACCTACATGTGCATGGGTTCGCGACTTCCTTTTAGAGAGACCATCTCCCAGTTGCAGGCCCAGCGCTAGGGGACCGAGGGGTGCCACTGTGATACATGTGTGAAGTAGGTCATTGGCGGCCCACGGCCACCAAGAGTGCTGAACCTCATTAAGCTATATAGTTTGGTACAAAACATATACTTACCACTGTTTAAATCTGCTATCAGATATTCTGATGTCTTGAAAAATACCACCAGTGCGCAATATATAAATCGGGGCAATGTTCGTCTGTAACTTGCTGGGGTTGTATAAAATGGGGTCCCAAAGCAAAATAGTTTGAGAACCTGATCTATTATTCTACGTCTACCATGTTCCAGAGAGTGAACTTAATACTTAAGGTGAATGGGATTGGTCATTTTTGGAAGACATGTACAAATGAGTGTTCATAGTTCTGGTCATTGTCATGATTATCAGTCTAATGTTAAGTGATCATCTGACACAATGTCTTTCAGGACAGCGGAATATAGTCGAGAGCTACCTGGAAAATGTTCTCAATCAATAAAATATTTTGAAATAATGACACAAAAGTTAATGAGTTACCAGAAGCAGTTATAATGCTGGAATGGTATATCTGGCAGGAGTGCGTACCAGGAATCGGGCAGCTCATTCAGGCTGCACATTGCTACATATATAACAAGGAATTTCCACTATAAAGTGGAACATTTCAGATGAAGGGATAAGGCTGTTCTGAAGTGTAGGCTGAATGCAGATTAAGACGTGTCTCAGACTCCGCTTATGAATTCACCAGCTAAGGCCTTCTTATTTTCTGTGTAACGGGCAAGAAATTGCTTTGCTAAATGCAAAAGAATCATTTCAAGGGTTATTAACGTACCATAGTTATTCATTATTAGGGTGCGCTGTGAGCGCCTTTCTGCTGAAGATAACAAAAGCAATTTACAGGAACTGCTGCTTCTGCCACATCTGTGGCGTTTTATGGGGTAAATGAAAGGTTCAATAATGTATTTGTGTAACAGCATTGAAATGTGGTCTTGCATTTTTAATATGGCTAAACAAAGTTATAGGGCTTTTATGCTGCAAGTGTGCGACAATTGTACACACTCTGCAAAATACTTTACAGTATAGTATATAAGTATTCACACCCCTATTCTGCAATGAGCATCAAACAATTCAAACAGAGCTTTAATTGCTATTGTCATGTGTGTGTGCTTAAAGACTGTGGGGTCGACCCAGAGTTGAAAGTATTCCCATTTACATGTCTTAGCTAATCCAGCGTTGCACACCCGCTGAAATCCACAGAAGGACGCCGCACTTCTGCCTATCCATCTATTTGCAAATAGACTGCTCTGCACTGATGGAACGGGAAGGTCCACTATATTTAAATGAGAAAAGGGTTAAATAGTCACAGTAGCATTGGAAGCTGCCTGCTGAGCCACCTTACACATAGGACCTGATTCATCTTTTCTGGCGG
Source organism: Platyplectrum ornatum (assembly GCA_016617825.1). Classification (NCBI taxonomy): domain Eukaryota; kingdom Metazoa; phylum Chordata; class Amphibia; order Anura; family Limnodynastidae; genus Platyplectrum; species Platyplectrum ornatum. The sequence continues at coordinate 136,260 of JABWIB010000108.1, read as the reverse complement.
CCACACAGTACCTGCCTCGGTCCCTCTGCATCCAGACATGGTGCAGGCTGCGCTTTCAATTAGCAGGGCTTAGATCGGCAAATCTTCGTGTCTCCACCAGCCTGGCTGGCGGAGACGCAGGGCTGAATCAGCCCCTTACTCTGTTCCAGAAATGGTGTAGGTGACTGGAGCAGGTCATTGTTTATTAGAAAATAAATGAAAGTTATTTTATTTGTAATAGATTATTTATATATAATAAGGCTATTTTTTCTGTTTTATTACATTTTTATTATTATTATTATTATTATTATTATTGCTATTATTATTATAATTTTTTTTTTTAATAATAAAAAAAACAAAATAGACAAAAAAAATATTTGTATGTATTTTTACCGCTATTATACTCTGGCATTACAAAAAAAAACAAAAACATTTCAATACATCGGAAACTGTGCAGACTGTGGCTGTAAAAGCTAAAGCCTCTGTGCATACACCTCTGACTGCATGGGAACACTCTGGGGATGTTACTCATAGCAACCAATCAGATTCAAGCTCTCATTCTCCATTTTGTAAAATGAAACCAAGAGCTTGATTCTGATTGGTTGCTATGGGCGACATCCCCTCTTTTTAATCCCTCTGCAATCTGTCTGACTAGTAAATTTAGGCCATAGAGTGTCTTACAGTGTCATGATATGCTGGTTATTGTGTGTGAAGTGTTAAGACACAAAACTCGGAACAAGTTGATTCTATTTTTTGTTCTCATTATTGTATTTGGAGTTTAATGGAAACGGCCCACAGGACTTGTGTATGACATGCTGACTTAACTTTTGTTCTTCATTCCAAACATTGCTGATACTGTCGGCTAGATTTCTCTGCCTCCTAAATGCGCTCGTGCGCTTTCTCCTTACATCATTTGTTCTGCTTCATTAGTATGGGACACAGACGCTCAATCATTTGTAATGTATTATAAGTTGTGTTGTAAGTCTTTTGCAATCATTTAATATAAGCCAGTCCTGTATCTCTCATTCACAGTTGCGTTGCCATGTAAGATCCTGAATGTGTTCAGAGTTATCTCTTACAGACCTCTGGGTGGTGATTGATCAAAAATGAGGGACATTATGTATTATACTGGAAAAAAGCATCTCTTAGGGACGTCTCTTAAAATAAATAAACTTATTAATAGGATTGAGTTTATTAAAATGATCTGATGGGAGTATTGTAGAAAATTTATTTAGCATTTATGAAACGAAGGGATTGGAGAAGTGCAGATGTTGTCCATAACAGCAAATCAGATTCGAGCTCACATTCACCATTATGTAAAATGAAACTGAGAGCTTGAACCTGATTGGTTGCTATGGCAATCCCGCAATACTTTACTTATATACTGGCAATTAGGAATAGGTACGTGTTGTCTTTTGGTTTAGTCAAAATTAGTACATTTTAAACTGGAGTAATGGGTGTGCCAATGTAGAATAACCTTTATGCTGTAAAGAAGGTATAGGTATAAGTCATATTACCTTAATTCCATTGTAAATTGTATTATCTCATCTGTGAATGAAAAATGAATGATTTATTTCATGGCTGCTGTGAACTTGCCTTCTATATATACTACTATTCATATAACAGCGGACAGAGGCATCAGGCTTATTTTTTTTCCTACAGTTTATTAATATGATAATAATATAATATTATATATTATCCAGAGAGTGTCCCCCACAGATGTGCAGTCATAAAGTGTAACATTGCTCAAAGCTGAGCTTAGTGATAAACGTAGTAATATATCAATGATGATGATAATAAAAAATAAGGGTGTTTTCAGTAGCTAAGATAGGAAAATGTACACTTCAGGTTCACAACATGTTTGAGGAATTACCAGGATGGTTCTAGATCCTCCTGATCCAGAGTTCTGTTTATTTCCATTGATGGGTTGGAAAGCGGAATGTGCATCCTATATACAGGAAAGGGGGGTACTATACAGACTTTGGTTCCCATTTTAAGTGAGTGTGGCATGGAAGTTTTGTATCATAAGACCATATCAGTGAGGTGGGGGTCCTCGCCCATATTGAAGGCAGGACCCCTGGGAGTCCAGCACCATACTATCTAGATCCAGCCCTGACGGGAAACCAAAAAGTAATTATGGTCATTTAATATTTCGCAACATGTGCCAATAGGTTCCCCATATTAGATCCGCACAGGCTCAGTTTGGTTAGATACATTTATCTAGCAATGCTAAAAAGCTTTTGTTTCATGCTTCAAAATAGTTTATTTGAAATAAGCTGAACCATGCTGTTAGGATTTATTTTCATATCAAATGTAATTACGCAAAGCTACAGTACAGAGGATTTACAGCTGGTGTCAAGAGGGTTGGAGAAACTACAAAAGTAAAAAGCCATTCATTGCAGTCTGAGCTTCATTTATTTCCAGTACAAAGACCTTCCCTTGTATCTCACTATCTTTCTCATAGATCGTTTTCAGCATTTGGCATAATTGCTGCTTTGTAAATAAAACCCACGAAACGATGTTTAGAAAATATTCAATACGTTGTGATTAGTGATGACAATCAAATACAGTAGTAATGGACATGTAAAGTTTCCGGAACGTTTCTTCATGATTCATACATTAGAACGAGTCAGTGGAATTATAATGATCAGACCAGGATCATATTTACACGACTGAACGGTAATGACCCTACAATCACTATTCCAGCCATACAAACCTCACACCACAATGTGTATTTTGCTGGTTTACCTTATCATCGCAATATTTATTCTGGATATCCAGCTTAAATAGTTCCTAAATAAAATAACAAACACTCTAGAACGTATACAGAGGGAACACCTCGGTTACAAGAGAAGCGCATTCAGTCCATTGCATCCTCCCCAATCCTAAAAAACCCCAAACTGGTTCAATTCGTTTATTTGGACTTTGATGCTTTGGCCGCAATCAATTAGTGGTATACCACATGCGCTAGTAGCAGCAGGAATGACAGACGGGAAGATGTATGACATACAAAAGCTCTGTCTGCTTTACTATACCAGTGGTTGTCCCATATGCTTTACATGTTACTTATAATGGAATGTGAGTCCGCTACAGCTAATTATATTCCCAAGCATCAGGGAACAATGAATGGACTGTGTTCTTGCTATTGTAGCAGAGTACAGTGGAAAAATAAATAGATATTCCTTTGCTTATTTAATATAGATGGTAATTATAGGTCGTTAATTTTCCTATAAAACAACGGAAAATACTCCCCTTAAGTACGTAACATTTCTAGTTAATCAGATAAGACAGAGTCACCTCTTTATACAGCTGCACTATAGCCAGGACCAATAGAAACCACATCTTCTATCCATCAGTAAGAGATGCATTTACATGGTATTTTAAATGTCTCAATGGGCAACAACATTGTTGTGTCAATGTTGTTGCCCATTGAGACATTTAAAATACCATGTTGCTTCAGTTACAATGTTGTCTGTCATCTATAGTGTACCATAAGTGAGTGGATGTGAACAATGCTCAATCAGAACACTGGTGAGGCTACTGGAGAATCCAGTTTGCTTATTTTAAATGGTGCCATCTTAGGTCTTGGCCTTTATAACATCTGATTAAGTCTTTAAATGATATGACATATCTTTCATATACTAATGCTTTTATGTATGTAACTGGGAAACTTTCTATGGTCATAAAAATAAGTTCAACTAACAATGATCATGTCCACCTTTGTTCTACAGCCTCAGGTCTCTCCTCTTCCCCATCTACTCCCACACAAGTGACCAAGCAGCCCAACTTTCCCCTGGAATCCTACAAGCATGAACCAGAAAGGCTAGAGGCCAGACTTCGCTCATTTTCCTCTCCGCCGGACACAGGACAGAGATTTTCACTACCACACTTACCAGTAACTGTGACAAAGTCCCTAGTGTCATCACCATTCAGCACTACCTCAAAAACAGTAAGTAGACCTTAATCTTTATCTATAATGATAGATTTGTTTAAAAATCGTGCCAACTGCAGTACACATTCAGTGACACCAGGTGGCGCTATGTGTGACTCACAATATATAAGACATAACAGTTAAACAGGGAAATATTTCAAGTACTTTCCAGAGCCCCAAATGTTCATGTACATTATCAGCGCTCTACAACAATTATATGAGACACTTACAAGGTATTTCATAGTCGAAAAAGCAATATTACCTCACTGTCTATCTTCTACAAGCATATATTATAGTTAGTAAGTTATTCATTAATTATATTCTGTTGTTAGAATTTCTTCATCTAATAAATAAAGTATTTTATTCATCATATTTAATTATATACTTAATTCAGAATATTTATTCATTTCATATATATTTAAGGTGTTTTTTGTTAGTTCGCATTAATACAAGAAGCGTATTTTTTTTATGTAAATTTCATTAGTTGCAGATAGAGATGATGTTTCCTAGCACAGGTTTAATAACAGTGTAACAGTAACACTGGACAGTATCTGTGTGCAACATGCAACAATAAAGTATTCTCCCTGCATGCAAACACTGACATTCATTTTACCTCCCCTGCAATTCAACATGGTTTTACCCACCACTAAGCTCTGATTGCAGTCGTCACATAGAAAGTTGCTTTTGGAGCTGGATCATCATGGAAATTGTTTGCACCTTTTCTGCTAGAAATGCAAAATGATGATATGTTACTCCAACATAGATCAGCATTGTGTGTAGGAATGCATATGCCTTGCACAACACTGTACCTCACAGTCACTGCAATAGCAGGCATCTCTCTCAGGAGTGATGTGATCAAATAAAATGTTATTACTTTGCAGCAGATGATTGAATCTCCTACATACGTCTATATTACAGATATATGGAGGGCTTCTATATGTGTGATTATCTCCTGACAATCATACCTCAATATTACAGTGGACAGATTTTATGGAGCATATCTGCTTTCCATATTCTATGCAGAATAGGAGAGTTATGTCTTAAGGCAGACATCAGTGCTTGTATCTTCATATTCTCCCCATACTAGTGTGGGCTATAAATCTCTGTTTGCAACTATAATCGGGAATCGATAAGGTCCCGAATAGCTCTGTCAGGGGTTCCTATTGGTATCTCTGTGATTTAACAATGTCCATTCATAGCTATTAAGAAGCTGAGCACCAGGGGGAGAAAATGGTGATGACAACTGAGGTTGTACTTACACTGTCTGAAAGCCTCTGTTTTACTGACTATCCACACGAGCAATGCTGCTTATGCTTTGTGTTGACAGCCTTGATAAATCTTTGTTAATATTATATTATTAAATCACTATAATTAAGTAAATAGTTTAATTAATTAAATTACTTTAATTAATTAAATTACTTTAATTAATTAATACAATAGTCCAGTGTACATAGAAAAACCTAGTGTAAAGGTGACGCGTTATTGAGTAAAACAGTGAATTGTTGTTGTTAGCCACTTTTCAGGACATTCATCACGTACATCAGTTATGAGCAGAAAAGTTTCAGATGCATCCACAGCGAGTTCTGATACAACGATAGCCTATCAGTATAAGAGCATAGCCGAAGATTGATTTTCAGGTAGAGATCAATGGAACAGCCAGTAACACTGGCAACACTGACGGTTATGCTGGCCTATACATCTATACGATAGGGGTGAGATGCACCATGAATCCTGCCTGCAGCAGATGTGCAGCCAGTGGGAGTGTGCATCATCTCACACCTATCGCATAGGAGTATGGCCAGCATTACACCACACTATGCAACTGTCAGCCATTCATTGTGTGGTGTTTACGCTGGGCTGATAATGAAGTAAACACTTCATTGCAGTATATGCAAGGATATGTCTTTTTTATATTTTATTTTTATTAATGTCAAAAAAAGACAAAAACAGTACAACTTTAATACAGGAAACAGTGCATAAGACAATTATGTAATCGAAATGGGGTATTAGCCATGTACTTGCAGCCCTTGTCAGACAGGAAGAATGCTTGCATAGTACTGGATCCTATGTTATGGATCAGATGGCAGCTTCTTTTCCATTCGGCACATGCATCTGTGTTGTAAAACGAGACGCACTGATGTATTACAGAAATATCCATGTGCTCGGGACATTAGATATGACTTGGAGGTGTGGAATAAGCATCATGTGATTCGTGCTCATTGAAAACCAATATGCTGAACGTTTATAGACTCCCTGCAGATTAATGGTGTCACAACGCTTCCAGGAGCATAGTGAGCATGCTCCACTTTACACTGTCATTAATACTCATAAATATTTATACACGCAGAGAAGATGGATAACATCATGCAGTGATTCTGGAGCACGGAAGCTTATTCCTCAGCAGTGGGTAGTGTAGTCTACAGTTTGGAAAGCCCAAGGCTGGCTAGTTACTGAACCAAGCAAAGCATACCAGATGAGACATACCTGCTGCGCTAGTCTCTTGTACAGACACCAGTGACCTGCATACACGGCTATTCCACATCAATAGAAACACGAGAGAATGAACTTCATTCAACAAGAGAAAAAATGCAAAACCAGATACGCCGAGCCTGATACTTTACTATCAAGTAATCTCCCGGGAGGAACCAAAAGCCGACAATATGAGGGTGGGGTGCAGGGTGTGATGTATGCAAATAATTTTTAATGAGTGGGCGGGATTTGACATTAACAAGGCCCGCCCCCTATAGTAATGTTTGGCGCTGGAGGCAATGATTTACATTGACTCACTGCCCTCAGCCCAGGAGAAATGTCCGATATACAGGAGTCTCCCGCATATTCCAGGAGAGTCAGCAACGCTTATCATCCTTCATAGCTACACCAGAAGTGACAATGATAGACTGCTTCATATAGTGTTACTGCTATGTTAAGAGCACCATTTCTGCTATTATTATTACTATTAATACCCTTATTTTAGCCTTTAGGCATTTTTCAAGGCCTGAGGTTCATGCTGAGATGATTTAGGTATTTCCAAGCAGTGACCAGTCCATTGGACTAGATCCAGACTATTGACTTACTTACAACTTACTCAAGAGTGGGTAAAACCATGTTGAATTATGTGTTAGTACAGTGTAGTGCAATGTTATTTGGAGGTTCTGGTTAATGTGATTGTCTATATGAATGTTGATGTAAGAAAATACAACAAACCAATATTTTTCATATTTAAATGATTTAGTACATGCACAGGGATTTACAGTATACAAGATACATTGGGACCTGATCCAGAATTTGGGAGTAAGGGTAAAACAGGTGCAAGTGTAACTGAACTGCAGGGGAGGCACGTATAAACTATGGAAAGAGAATTAGAGTTGAAAAGTGAAACTTCCCAGTTCAACTCTAATTTCCAAATTAAACATAAAGCTATACAGTATGTGAGTTATTTGCAAAAGCAGATTTGTTTTTTGTTCTGCATGCAATAACATTAAAAATCACATGCCCCCTTCACATTGCAACATGGTTTTGCTCAGGACAACGCTTGCACCTAAACAAAGGTGTAAGTGCAACTCTGGATCAGCCCCTATACATACACTCTGGTGGCTATGATTGAATCTCCCATTTTTAGTATACAATTATCATTGGAGCCTTTACAGTATCCATTATTCTGCGGTTTTGATTGATTGATCAATAGATATAGCGCTATGATAGATGATCTATCTAATGAATGGGGCTGATCTATTTTTTTTGTAGTAAAACCATGTTGCAATTTTAGGGGAGCATATGAGTTTTAATTGAATTGCTGCAGAGAAAACATAAACGTCATAGCTGAGAAATCTACATTTAAAACTTCACCTTTCCGCTCTCTATTCTGCCTCCCCTGCAGTTCAGTGTTTGGTTTCTCCCAAGTCTACACTTGCACCTGTTTTATTCTTATTCCCAAACTCTGGCTCAGCCCTAGTATTACCATGCAAGAGAAAACAATTACATATACAAAAGCCTTATGTATTCATGATCACACTGCATAGATAATAGATGAGTTCCCATCACACAGTATAGACTGGGTGTACAGGTGTTGTCAACAAACTACAAGTCCCAGCATGCTTTACCCGCACAGACATAGTTGATCCCTCACAAAGCATGCTGGGACTTGTAGTTTATCTATAGTGATGACCGCCGCATTATGCCGGTCTGCGTACAAGGCTCACAATGCGGCTGTCTGCTAGATACACGTATGACGGCGGGACGTGAGGTTAATGTGATCCCCGTGCACACCGGTGAGAGCACGCCCCGTCTGCTGCGAGGATGACCCCCTACAGTCCCCATAGTGACAGCCGGCGGCGGCTCTTGTTTGTATGCTGCAGAGAAGGGGCGGCGGACGTCTCGCTTCTCGCAGCCCATTGGCCGACGTCCTGAGCGCCGCCAGCCAATCAGGGGGCGTCCTTGGTGTGTGCCCAATGGGCGCAAACGTGGGAGTGATTAGTACCGCCCCGCCCGGCAGACAGGGCTGCCCTGGTGCTGTGTGCAGCAGAGAGAGGGAGAGAGGTGGTGCTGCTGCCCCTGTATGACTGCTCATCCCCTGTCTGCCTTCTCCCCACACAGGCGCAAGGCACCATTGGAGGCATGCTGGAGAAACTGGAGCTAGAAGATGAAGGTATGGAGCCTGTGTGTGTCTCACCTGTGCTGCTGTCATCACTGCTCTCTGCTTCCTGGTGACTGATGTGTGCATAGAGGCTCTGCTCCTGCTGGGGTATTGTTATATGCATTATTATACAGCAATCTGTCTGATTAGCCTTATTAATAAAGGGGCCTGCATGCAGCCACATGATCTTATCCATTCATAGACCCTGTGTATTGCATGGCAGGCCTGCTCTGCTGCTTTGTAGTGTTTGTTTAAAAGTGCAAAGAAAATAATGTACTAAATATATTGCTTGTGGTATTACATTGTGTCATTTTATTGTGCACTGTAATCTATTGATTATCTGCTCTGCTTTATTATTATTATTATTAATAATAATAATAATAATAATAATATTGGCTTCCTGTTGCTGTGAATTAAAATACATGATTATGATTTTTGGTAAACACCTATGCCAAGCAATCCTGTGCTTTAGTTGGTGTGTAAAGCAATGCCAAAATGCAGGTGGAGGGGGCCTAGTAGCCCAGACACCCCCGCCCCCCTCAATGAAGTCTGAGATGGCACTCTATAATGTATGTGTTGTACTGTATATTAGGATTTAGCATCTCCACCTCTCTAGTAGACCCTACAAGCATCTGGAGACCCTGCTTTTAAAAATCCTGTGTTTGCTACTGTGGGGGTAATCTATTACCAATGACCGGGGAATATGGATAGTAGGTATAATCTGCTGTATTCCGGATTATACAAGCGCCCGAATCACCCAGCAGTGTCCAGTTCTATCTTACTTGTCTAAACAGCGTTTTGCGCAGTGGTGTCTAGGACAATGCTGGGAAGTGAGTCAACCTTTATGGGTTCTGCTCCAACTGCACATAGTGAGACATAGGGAATAAACTGTGAAAATGTCACAGCTATTCTGGTTGTGTCCTTGTGATCGGAATAACTCTTCCATGTTGCAAATGACTATAATTTAGTTAGCAGAGCCGCTGCCGCCCCTTCAGTGTTGGTGTAACTTAGCTTTTGTTTTTTTTCCAGGCGATTTATTAACCGCATGATTTATGAAGAGCATTTGCATTTTCCGCCCGTAGCCAGTGTAAAGATCTTATATCTATGCTGTGAAATGCGACTAGTTCAGAAAGACTTGTTACAGACGCTATGACATTGTTTACATGGCTGCTGTACACATAATGCATGGATGTTGTTCAATATTGATTCCTGGGCCTACATTTACTAAGCAGGGAGACTGAAGAGTGGGGATGTTGCCCATAGCAACCAATCAGATTCAAGCTCACATTCTCCAGTATGTAAAATGAAACTGAGAGCTGGAATCTGATTGGTTGCTATGGGAAACATCCTCACTCTTCAATCTCCCTGCTTAGTAAATTTAGGCCCTGGTGTTGAATGCCACCTGTTACACTTGTATGTTTGCAAAATGATATCTGGAGGTACCGCCTTTGTATTCCATCATCATCTTCATTGTATTCCATCATCTTCACATGTGGCCATTTAGTTGTTCTTGTGGTCGTTTCGTTGCTCTGTTTCATCTGATTGACACATTGCATGGTGAGATCTGGGCCTACATTTACTAAGCAGGGAGACTGAAAAGTGGGAATGTGCGGAACCCATAGCAACCAATCAGATTTAAGCTTACGTTCTCCAATATGTAAAATGAAACAGCTTGATTCTGATCGGTTGCTATAGGCAACATCCCCACTTTTCAGTTTCCCTGCTTAGTAAATTTAGACTTTTATATACGACACTTGTATATTGAGTATATATATACTGTTTGTAAATTATTCTAAAGTTCTCTGGTTTGGTTAATCGCTTTCTACACTGGGAGGACTATCGAATGGTTCATCTTATATCGTGTGTCTTACATTAATCTTATGAGGGCAAATAATATTTATGGTCTGTTGGTCTTGCAGAATTGATGTTCCTGTCCACAAAATGGCTGCTGTTTTGTGTGTGATGGAGACTGGATTAAGCGAATGATGGCCTTAATACACAATCCATTACATACAGGAGAGCAGCCATTTTAGAGTACAAATCATAGTCTATAAATGTAAAGGTTAGTCGTCATAAGATTTACTTAGTACATCATCTGGATATGTATTGTAAGGTCTTCTCACACTGGCATAACAGGTTCCTAACCAGATAAAGGAATAATGTAATACAAAGACCGTGTGGGAATAGTAAGTCTGTGAATCTACTTGCAGAGATGTAAAGGTGCGATCTTAAGCTACAGGTGTGGTAAATGGCTTTGACAGGCGCTTCTCTGATATTCATGACATTAGCTTGACAATGTATAAATATAGTGTCTTCCTGTCAACAATATTGTTATCTTGACCATAGTGTATATTATAGTGTATATGCTGTTAAAGTACTGTATGCATAGTTGATGGCCTGGTTTGGGGAATAAAGCCTTGATACCTTTTTAAAGTAGTTTATGCTTCTTTTTGGGCCTATATTTAGTGAAAAGTGCCGATGTCATCCATAGCAACCAGCCAGATTCAAGATCTGTTTCATTTTATATACTGGAGAACGTGAACTCAAATGTGGTTGGTTGCTATAGGCAACATCCCACATTTTCAGTCCGGCAGTAGAGTAAGTTTAGGCCGTGGTGTGGTATCCAAGATGGACAGTCTGCTTCCAACATACATCTATCTAACAGCATTGTGCTGACAGTGCATGAATGTAACAGGATTGTGTTCCTCACGATACTAAGGTCCAAGTATTATTGTATTATTATATCGACCCTATAATAGAAGACCATTAACAGATGAACAAGGTCTGCAGCCTTGGCCTATCTCTATACAGACCTGTCGACCATGTATCCCCATTGAGTGCCATTGTATCAGTCGGGCACCCCTGTTGATTTGTATAGGTGGCTTCACTATCTGTCCTCCAGCAGTGTGGAGCTCCTCTCCACAGGTAAGTATCATTCCCTCCTTTCCTGGTTATCTCGGNCTGTGTGTAACATGGCCCCTCACCTGTGTTATACCTTTATACGTTGTGTTGGTGAGCGGATCTTTTAGGTTGTGTTGAGGTCTCTGAGTTGCAGTGATGGGACCTGATATGTTTGCGGCTATAGGGAGGTTCTTTTATTTTAGAGGGAGCATCCCTTGACTCGGGGCACTTGATCTGGTGTTTTATATTGAAGCACATATATGCCTGGCAGCTCCGCAGAATACTACAGGCATTCAGTGGCCTTGAGGCAGAGCAGTATCTGTAGTCTCCATGTCCACAGGCGCTGGGGTCTATGGTCTCCAAATAGTGTTAAGAGGGGTGGCTGGGTCAATTAGCTACTTCTTTGACTTTCCTTTTGCCAGATGATTTATGAGTGTGAAATGGATGGCTGCTTGCAGAAACCCATTGTGTGTTATTAAAGCGCCTGCAATTCATGCTCTCACTAAATCAATCAACATTGAAACTATAAATTTAACCCTGACCCATTAATCCCTGTAATATGGCATAAAAAGTTCATTATCCTGAAATCGTTATTTATATATTTCCTCGTCTGCAGGGGGTAACGTAGGGGTCCGGCACTATCCGAGAACTGCTCTGCTCATCAGTACACCTACATGAAGTCTGTTTTATTTATCATTGCGACAAGAGTGCAGTATAATAAATGCCTTCTCTGCACTATGGAGGCAGCCGTAACATGGATCATAAATTTAACACTTATTGATTGGAGCCTCTACTAATGGGAATGGCTGATTGATTACCATCAGACTGTATGTGTGCTATAACTTTCTTAAACGCCTTGAGGCTGAGTTTGGGAGTAAAAGTGAAATAGGTGCAAGCGTAGACCTGGGCATTTCATTCTCGCACATACCACAATATTATAGTTGGCATATACATTACCTTCTTTATTGCAAGGTCTGTTATCTGTACAAGCAAAAGGCAGCTTAAACATGACATAATAGATCAGGTGCCGAGTGATTGGATGGTGTCTGTGCCCTTCATTCCTTCCTATACTAGGAGTTCCTATACTGCAGTGGTGCTCACTCTGTGTTACTCATGACACCACTATAGGGGTATATTTACTAAGCAGGGAGATTGCAGTGAAATTCGAATTTGGGGAAGTTGCCCATGGCAACCAATCAGATTTGAGTTCACATTCTCCAGAGTGTAAAATGAAACTGAGAGCTCAAATCTGATTGGTTGCCATGGGCAACTTCCCCAAATTCGAATTTCGCTGCAATCTCCCTGCTTAGTAAATATACCCCATAGAGTCCTCTGAGAGAAAGTTTCATGGGCTTCAGTAGTTTGTGTCTCTGCTAGTGACATGCAACCTGAACAGGGAAGGCCGGGTAAGTCATCTAAAACAGGCTTTTCCACACGTGTGTATGAAGGCCAAGGATCACTACTGTATGCATTGTCTATCTAGTTTTCATGCAGCTTTGCATGTGAACAAAACATGCTCACACATGGCTGTGTCTATATAAAGTACACAGCGACTGGCAGCAGAAGAGTCGTGCTATTGGTATTCAATAAATGACCCCACTTATCTGCCTTGTTATATTTACCAAATTGCTAATGTTGACATTATGGTCTTGAGATATATAGATAATTTAGGTAGAGGAGGCAAATTATCATGTAGTGTGTAGCCACTGATTGTTCAGTGAAGTTATATAGGTATACACTATACAGTTATCAGTTGATAATGTGTATCCTCTCTTGGCACATCACAAAGCAGCCCAATAATCTTGCTGTCTAATGCTTCTTAGATTCGCTATACACTTCTGCCTTTACAGGTACCAGATTATTTTGTGGCCAGTAATTGGGCCCTGCTGGCACCCTCCTCTATTAGGATCTGCACAGGGTTGTGGTCACCGCTGCAGCAACTCTTTTTTTCCATCAGGGCTGTTACAGACAACAGAACGACGGCAGAAGATCCTTACCAACAGAGGGCGCTGTGACATCGGGAGGACGTGCCAACAGGTAAGTTTCTCCCCTCTAATGTGTAGCCTCCAACCCCTTTCCACTGCGTAACCCTAACCCCCAACTCCCCGCTACCTAACCTTGTCCTTACACTGCCAGCATTTGTCTGACATGGATACAGCCAACAACTACCGTATCTGCTGTATCTATGTTAAAAATGGGACCACTGCATCCCCTGCACATCTGGAGATGATCTAGGGGTGCTTGTGTGCGTCACATTTGTATGTCATGCATCTGGCATGTGTGAGGTGCGGTCAGTAAAGCCTGAAATACACTGACGGATTTATGCTGTGCTGAGTTTTGGTGTAACACGGGTGTGTTTACTGTAATGTTGTTTTACAATCGGTTATTTATATATGTGCAGTAGACATCATAGACCCGTGTTTTTAGCATTGTGCTATAATTTGTGCGCTGATTTGTTGTATTGGTGCTAACGTAGTAGGATTTTGGCTACTATTAAGTCACTGTTACCAGGGATAAATATTTTCCATGGTTCATAGTGGTAATTGCAGAGTGAACAGTGGTGGTCTGTAACAAGGTGTATGTATAGCAGTATATGGGCCACCTCCTGTGCCTGGGAACAAGGAGCTCTGTCACGCTGCACACAGCCAGCCTGTGCTGTGAACCCTAGGCTAGTATTACTGTAAAGGGCCAGACCTCTTATTTGATCTCCTTGTGGCAAGGCCTGAGACTTCAGTCTGTCCACAGTAATAGTGCATGGCCTGTGATGGACTTCTGCAGCTGAACTCCTGACCTGGGGCTCTGTGCACACTGTAGTGTTGGATATATTACAAGATGCAGATACACTACAGACTATTGCGGCTTCTTCCCTCTGATATTGGTGATTTACAAACATTCATCCATTTATTCAGATCAAGCCTTGGTGAATCCTGAGAACTGACAACTTTTCAGTGTTCTAACATATACTTCTATTAAGACACACTTACATTCTTTCATATGATGTTCAGGTTTAAAAATAAGTAGATACTAGGTCCAGACCTAAGAATGGTCACCCACCTGTGTGTATGGAATGCAATTGCGCATGACGCTTCTTAGCAAAGCCCATACTATTTAAATGGATAAAGGCAGCATGGCATGAACTGCAACAGTAAAGCACCAGTTTCCGATAGTATGCAGTGCTGTACGATGTGTAATTACCGTGTTATCGCATGCACAGGAGTCTAGCAGACTAATCAGTTTGTAGGAACCAACCACTTATATGTGCAGTGGATCCACGGTAGGCCTGCGGTCAGGACTTATCTTTTCAGGCCCTACATTACTTGTACACCGAGAACAGATTCCAACCAACAACTGTAACTGAGAGAGAACTGTGTGTGTTCTCTTCTATATTGTTTTGTTTTTCTTAAGTGAAAAATATTGTTTGTTGCATTTCCAGTTTGTGTTACTTGTGAATCCAGTCTGTGTAGCTCCAGGTGAAGACTATCGGTTATAGTTCTATGTCAAGCACGTGTCTCGTGTATTTTCCGGTGTGTGTTGCCAGGAGGAAGGAGAAAACCCTGGTGTTACCTGCTGCCTGTAGACTCCACACCTTATAGCTGTCCCACCAGGCAGGTCACCTCCCCTATCTTCAGCCATCAGCACTGTTAAAGGTTTAATGGCCCACTGGCCAGCATTGCAGACATTGTTCCTGGCCAACTCTCAAAGGGGAAACGTGCAACAGTTTCCAAAACGTGCCCCAACTCACCGATTGGTTAATACCTCAAAGGACCCTAGACATTCAGGACATGAATCAGAGACACTTGCAGGTGCAGCCTGCGCCCACCATATCCATAAGATTCAGAGCTGCATGTTTCTTCAGAATCCGTGCCATTCATTGCTGATCCGCGCATGTACAGATAAGCACATAGCGGCGCATCCGCCAACCTGCAAGGAGAATGTACCGCTTCGAATTGGGTCCTAGATGGGGTTTTGTTGTGTGTTGAACATTCTTCTTCTGAATGTCTTTATTTGGAGTAAATCTTTTTAGAGTTTGTCCAGGCTGAACTTTAAAAGGAAACATATTTGATGTTTATTTATTTAGACTCGTCACTCTGTGCAGTTGTATCAGCATCTGTGTTTATTCATAGTATACTCCATGGTGATATCCAAACATCTTCACCACACTCTGCATGCTTGTGATTCTTCTATGGAGACTGTGCCTCTCTGGGGGGGTACTTTAATGTGACTTTCTTATTACGTTTCGTTTTTTCGCATAGAGATTTAAGCAACACACGGATGCTGTGCGTTTATCAGCTGGAAATAATGTATAGGGTTTATTAAGAGCACTTCTAGCACAGCTGTCCCCCCTGGTAATGGACGGGATTGAAGCAGACGTTCCTGTTTATGTGCCGTGATGAAGGTTTCTATACCCTGAAGAGCCTGTTACTCACACTTACAATTTAAACATTGTTAATTGCCGGAGTTGGTTATTTAATCCTTCGCACTAGAGGGACGTGCAGGTGGCTGCTCTGATTCACACTACCCGGCAGATCGCACTTGTGCTTAAAGGAATCTGCTTGAGAGCTCATATTAACCACTAGATGACCGGGGTTAATTGACATTATCTGGGAAGAGGATGGAGCTATATTATGATCATACTGAATATTATCTGGTATATATTTTAGTTTCCCATTTTAAAATGACTTGAGAAAGATGTAAAGATGTCCATGCACCCCTTCAATTTGCAGTCATTTTCTTTTTATATATACTTTATTTACGGTTTGTCAATACAAGCAACAAACAGCAACAAATACTGGAAGACAATGTCCCAAAAAACACAAAGAAATAACAAGCACAAATGGTGGAAAATTTAGTAATTTTTTTTTTTTTTTTTAGTTAAGACCGAGTATTCTTTCTTCACATACAGAATATAGCAACTCTGGATATTGCAATAACCAAACCCCCTCCACGTGGGGGGATTGGATAAACTACTCTACATCCCCCATACATGGGGTGATCCACACAAGGGCCTTAAGTCTGGATAGTAATCAAGGTCTGAAGCTTGCCAGCAAGCCCTTACTGTACTATTTACTCCCTCTTCCACTAGTGGAGTCTGTCTGATGTATAGACTCTCACCAGTGTACCCATATTCCTGCGCCCTCTCCCATTCTGAGCTTGTGAAAGACTTATTTCCGCTGCACCTACTTGAAACTGTCTGATATGTAACTTTGATCAGGCCCATTATATAAATTCTGATTTGCATATAATGTGGACATTGATGAAGATAGTATTTAGTATTAATAATAATATTTTATTTGATATTTTTTCTGTATTAAGTTTTGAAGCTAACTTAAAATATTAACTTATGCTAAAAAATAACCCAACTCCCCAAATGTTTGGGCAAGAACTAAGAAAGCAAGAAAGCAACTATTAAATTACTCTTTTGTATGGTCTTGTGACATTGGCTATTTATTATTCAGTATATATCCCCTGTATTCTCCCATATAGTCTTGCACCAAGTTACAGCCCGTATGCTTTTAGTTTAGAAAGACCAGGGAAAGGGGACGCAACATAAATATTTTAGCCTATATATTTGCTCTCGGGAGTGTAGATATAGGGAGCAGATCTGCGTTTCAGCCTTGCTTGGCATTGTGAATCATGTGGGGTGTACTTTTGATAGATTGCTGATTTGCTTGTTTTCTAGTTAAGTTGTATTCACATGAGAACAGAGCAATGTGGCCGCTGCTGGAGCTGTTTCGTGGTTTCCTCTTATACACAGCATCTGAAGATCCTTTCTCTGCAGTGTCGCTCTGTTGCGGTCTGCAGTATCTAGGGATTAGGTGAACGTTTTGCAGGCTGTAATTAGTGAGGAGAGGACGTGCAGTGTATCTGACACACAGCATTATGTGGTGATGGCTTATTCAAAACAGGGAGGATTGGCTGGTAGTGTGTGGCAAATGGATTGTTCCCTGTTCCTGAATGATCTTCCTCAGGTGTGCCCATCCTATAAGAATTGATGCAGGTTTAATGATAGACCTCCCTGATTATTGAGGTAAATGTGTAGCAACTAAAGGTCATAATGTATGGCCAGCCTGACTGATTCTATACGATGTCTTCCACCTAAAAAGTTTTCTCCCAGGCTGCACCCACCCACTGGAATAACCTTTCTTGCCCGTCGAGACTATCCGCTACTCTCCA
This sequence comes from Platyplectrum ornatum, assembly GCA_016617825.1. Lineage (NCBI taxonomy): Eukaryota > Metazoa > Chordata > Amphibia > Anura > Limnodynastidae > Platyplectrum > Platyplectrum ornatum. The sequence goes on along the minus strand of JABWIB010000108.1, from coordinate 118,642 downwards.
AACCTTTAAGCGCTCCTTAAACCTCATCTGTTCAGACAAGCTTACCAAGTTCCTCAACCTACTTAACGTTTTCTACTCTAATTATATACCCCTGTTCACCTTTCTGTTCCAAAGTAACACAAACTTGGACGTTTTTCCCTTACTAAAATTACCATCCATTTCTGCTACTAACCCTCACTACTGGATCATACTGAGCACTTTACCGTACAACCTGGCTGCTCCATTGTATAATAAACAGCACTTATAGAGGATTCATACATGGAGGTAAGCTTGCGGGCAGGGCCCCTCTTCCCCACCCATTCTGCCTGTTACCACCCAGTCACATCTTATTGATTGTTGAAATTGTAAAGCGCTATATAAAAATAACCTTTTATTAAATATAAAATACATGGCAGATGAATCGTTATCATTCTCTGGTATCATTCCTCCCTGTACTTATAAGTAAAAAATAAAGTACAAGCTCTCGCAATAAGTAATTGGTTGTTATGTGAAGACCCATATGTCAAGTGTAACTGTGCCAGACTCGCTGTAGCTTATCGGAGCCTTTTTTCCGCGAGGAGCATTTCCTCATTCTAAATATAGAAAGTAGTTCATTTACGCTGTGAACAATTCACATGCACGCTCCTAATTTATATACTCCATAAATGTGATAGAGGTAGACAATGTGTACACCTAGGCTTACCGATATATCCTGCAGAGGCAGCCCCTGACACCAAGATCATTAATGATATTTCAGAAAAGTTCTGTTTTCATTGTTTTATTAACATTGAGAAATGTTTATTTCTATAGTGTGTGTGTGTATAATATATATATATATATATATATATATATATATATATATATATATATATTACACACACCATTAATTTCCGATTCTTACCAAATACATATTGCGGTGCCTTATCCTGCAGCGATGATGGCTCGGCTCTCGCTCTGATCTAGCTGATTAGTCCTTCTCAGCAGGTGAAAATGAGATTGTGGAGATGTGAAACAACATGATCCTGTTATGTGCGGGTGTAATCCCTATAGGGTTGCATCTGTAGTGTGATGGTAACGCTGTATTCCTGATAACTGAGACGTTATCTAAGTGTCTTATGAAAGTCATTGATCACCATGCACTCCTCACAGTAATAAGTTAGATGTGCAGCAGTGTGCGACTGGATGACATTGCAGATACATGGCGATTTGTCTTATGGGGGGTTTACGGAAATTGTAAATTGTAAAAAGTAATGAAATGAAAACACCATTTACCTGACATACCATAAAGGTTTCCTTCTCTATAATTTCCACACGTTACATGATGCCTGTAGAAGAACCATGAGTTTGAGAACTACAGTGTAGCTGTGCACCTTCTGCAATGCAGTAATAACATATAGGATTCTGAAACGGTCATCTGGCAGCAAAATTCAGAGCCTTGTTCTCTCTGCTAGAAGACGACCTATCTCCGCTCTGCTGACTCTTCAGTCTCATCTAACAGGCACAGCACAGAAATAACTGGACCATTACTGGCCTGTACTGGTAAGCGGCACCGGCTGAGGAACGATCAGGAGTTGTACTTTAGTCTATAAACTCATTTGTTTTTCCTTTTGTGAAGTTGAGACAGTGAATGTGTTGATTGTAGCATAGGTATCGGACGCCTGGTCGAGTAACTTATGAAGACTTTAAGGTGGCGATGTACTGGTTAACTTTGCTAGGACCATTCAGCAGGCCTAGACCAAAAATTAACCCTGCTTTGTTCATTGAACACATTCAGGGGATCTCTTATTTCTTTTGGCATGTGAGAAAATACATTTATAAAAGTGATCACATATGTGGGCCATTGACGCTGACCTTACTACGGTATTAGTGTATTCTGTACTCTTAACGAAGTATTAAATAATGACACTTCAGGGGGAGCAATCTGAACACTGGAAGGGTACCAGGGAAGGGAGTGTTTATACTTTACGCTAAACACTGCCAAGGACCTAAATTTACTAAGCGATGAGATTGCAAAGTGGGGATATTGCCCATAGCAACCAATCAGGTTCAAGCTCATATTCCCCAGTATGTAAGAGAGCTTGAATTGGTTGCCCATAGCAACCAATCGCACTGCAAAAATTGTTCTAGTTGAATTCCGAGATTTATCAAAAATCTTGGACACTATGGCGTGTGTGTGTGTGCGCCTGCCTGTCTCTGTGCCCGCATTGACAGAGAATATATCATCCATGCGATCAGAGGGAGATGTAAAGTATTATTTTCTTATCAGTTGTCTAGAACCAGATAGAAGATCTATGATTGGAGATTGTAGACACTCTTCATCTGCACATGTCCTCGTTGCTGAGGTTCAGCGTGGATCTGGATGCCTTTGGTGGCATGGGTAAAGCAGCTCATTGCGGGAGGTGGAGGTTTATGTTGGCATAGCTATGGCGGTGATGGGCTGTTATCCAGCCCTTCATATCTATTTTAAAATCCTTCGACTGTGTGTGTTTAGAAGCTCCACAAGTGGATACCTTGAAGCTATGCTTAAATTACCATGCATTGTCATTCCTTGGAAATGCTGCAATGCTACGCTGGCGACTTATTTTGCAGGCATGTAACCTTGTGCTGAGTTGCTACTAGTTTGGGAAGATTGCCCGCATCATAGTAAACATCCTGAAGAGCTGGGCCGCTCCAGGTCTGTGACAGCTCGTTCCCCTCCTTAGGCTGTCAGCATTGGCAGTGAGAGGCTGCAATCTGGTAACTGGGCGTTATGCCAAATAGGTACCTGTTCATTATTGTGGCTGTCATCCTGCCTTTCTGACATACTGACATACATGCGCTGCATTCAGCAGTTTGCTTTGTTCATTTATTTTGGGTGCTAATTAGACAGATTGTGGATCTAATTTTTTTTTCTTTGTAAACCGTCCAAGCTGTAATGAGCAGTGTTCACAGTGCCAGGCAAGGGTTATAGGTTGTGGACGTCAGACAAAACTTAACTTAAGCCGGCCACTCGCTAGACAATTATCAGCCCAATTCCACAATCATCGTGGATTGGGCTAAATTATTGGAAAATCGATTGATAATCGTGCCCTGGCTTCCAATATTTTTCATAAGGTTAGCGGCAGTGCTGTGTATGGGTAGAGGAAGTCCTGTGCTGATTGACAGGCATCTCGTCTAATCAGCTGGTTGGGATGCCTGCCAATCGGAGCAGAGCCTAAACTTGCCATACTTCAATATAGGGAAACGTGGGGATGTCGTCCAAAGTAACCAATCAGATTTGAGCTCACATTTGTAATGTAAAATGAAACTGACAGCTTGAATCTGATTGGTTACTTTAGGCAACATCTCCACTTTTTCCCAAATCCCACAGTTTGGCAAATTTGGGCCCAGGACTTCCTTCACCATACATGATTATTGCTCTAGTGCAGTGGTTCCCAAACTGTGTGCCGTGGCTCCCTGGGGTGCCGCGACGCTCTCATTGGGGTGCCGCGACGCTCTCATTGGGGTGCCGCGACGCTCTCATTGGGGTGCCGCGGAATGTTCTTTCTGACGTGGTGCCACATTGCTAGTGTTACTTAGAAGCACAATTTTACATCCTGTTTAAGAGCTACACAAGATATAATGTCAACCTGAAGCATTTCTGTCTTTACCTAAACAGTTATTACACTTTTTTGACTCAAAAATGCAAAAAATGGTAAATTATTTTGTTATAGGGGCGCCTTAAAAAATTTATGGAGACCCCAAGGGTGCCTCGACCGAGAAAGTTTGGGAACCACTGCTCTAGTGTATGAGGCAGATAATTGAACGGTTCCCCAGGGGGAAATCATCCCTTTATGGGCTCCCACCACATTAGAGTGATAATCACATGGACACTTATGAATTTAAGAATGGCGCAGCCGACCGTATTATGTCTGCTGTGTTGTGTTCTAAATTCAGCCAATGTTCTGTCGGCAGAGGTACCGTGCTTACATGGTTCTGCATGGAACCATATTGTATCAGCAGGATTTAAGTAATCTAAATCTATTTTATCTTACCCTGTTCTCTCTCTCTCTCTCTCTCTCTCTCTCTCTCTCTCTCTCTCTCTCTCTCTCTCTCTCTCTGTCGGTTGTGTGACTGAGCAGAGCAGTTTATCACGTGTACCTACAGTAGTAGTGGATACGGTAGGTTACTGAGGTGAGGGTGGTAGAAAACATGTGCTCTGTTTCTTAGATGATGGAAGCAGTGATCTACATAATGTATCTTACCTGGAAGTTCCAGGGAGGATCCCTCATATTACTCTCCACATGGTATAGTAAAAGGCTCAATCAAGGCCGTAAATGTTCCTCTCCTAATGCAATGATCATCTTTAGATGTTTCTTTCCATCGCCCACCTCGAATTAGTGTTTGTTGTGCAGCCAGCATTGCTCTCTGACACAGGGGCTCTAATTCATAGCTGTGTCAGAGTGGAAAGATGCATTGATCGGCCATAGATGGGAGAGGTGCACTACATCTAGGTTAGTAAGCTGTCCCCGGGGATTTGGCAGATGATGCAGCAGCCTGTATGTGATGGGCCCGGGATATGTATGGATCAGGGCTGTGTGATCCTGCTGTGTGCTATTTCCAGTGTTCTGATTTATAGTTCTAGACTGTGGCAGGAAAAGTAATGCTCTCTCCTCTGTATTGCGGCCTCAATAGGCATGTTCTCCAACCGTTCATATTTCTAAGACTTCAATAATCTATGATAACTTGTCGTGTGTATATATATATATATATATATATATATATATATATAATTTCTAATTGTCCATGCCTGTCACACACAAGGCAGTTACCCAAAACATCTGCACCATCAACACGTAAAAAGGGACAGTGCTTAAGTTGGGTTTGAACCCAGCCCTTACTATACAAGTACCAGGCATCTGCCCTCCCACCTGGAGGACCTTCTCTATGTGCTCTGCCACCTAATGTGCTTATGAATACTGGGTAGGCATGCTAATGAGTTAGGGGAGACAGCATGTAAGCACGTAAGTCTTGATTAGGTCCATTGGGAGAACATGCAGTACCACCTCCCTAATACAGTACTGCAGGTTTAGCATTCTCTCCAGTAGTTATTTTATACATAAGAAGCAGATTAAGTGATTGGAGTAAATAATTAACAAAAAGAAATATTGTTTTTATAAGAAGGATGAATACTTAGATTTTCTACAGCCACTACCTAAATCCAGGCATATCCAGGCACTATTCTATACGGGTCCTAAAAATATAATATATTTTGGATGTCGCCTCACATGGAAAACCTCTTAATTAGCTTGTGCTTCTACAGATTTGTTTTGTTCTTCATTTATTCACTTTATCTGGCACTTCATAGGATTAAGTATTATAGCACCTGATCCAGAGTTATAGGCAACCCGCCATATCCGTGTTATGCATTTTCACCAGAATAGTGATCGGAAAACTTCTGGCTGTTCCTACTGGCATCACATGGGGAAACTAGTCTCATCGTGACCATTTGCATGCCAATGCTGTTCAAATAAGCCTTTCTGAGGTGGTAAACTGATGCCAAAACCCTCGATCAATCCAGTTTAGAATAAAGATGTGTTGCTTTCTTACTATCTTATAGAAATTGGGTGTGTGCTGTGAATTTGTGATTTACCATATGTATACATGTTATATTATATTGCTAATAATGTATATATTGTCTTCTAGCTGTTCAAGAATCAGAGAGTGACATATACATGCGCTTCATGAGATCCCACAAGTGTTACGACATTGTCCCCACCAGCTCCAAGCTTGTCGTCTTTGACACTACATTACAAGTAAGTTGCGCTTGCTCCTCATTGTGTAGATGTTATACGTGTTTAGTACATTGTCCATGTTGTTCTGTGTCCATCCAATGCAGTTCTAGTAGTCCTGGAAATCCATATATTGCTACGGAGCTAATGTATGCCTCCTGAAGTAATGTATATATTGTTCAGGTCCTAGATACATCTCTCTCTCTCTCTCCTGTGACTCACTATACAGATAGGTACCTATCTATCAGTACTTTGCTTTATTTAGCTGATGTGAAAGATCATTTGAGGCCATACCCCAAGAGAGGAGACTAGGCTTCAGTCCATAGGTAATACGCATTAGACCTGGAAGTTAGACAGGACTTTATCTTTTAAAAGAATTGTTTTAACGTCTCAATGTTCAATGAATTGTTATTGTTTTGCATATAAAACTATTATTCCTTTTTTGGAATTTCCCTTTAAAAACTCATGCGCTTCCTCTTGTATTCTCTAAGAACAGCGAGGAGCGGAATTTCCTCCCCATGTTCTTGGACTGAGGGTTTTTTTTTTTTTAACATGTTAAACTTCCCGGGGATGATCCAGAGTTTGGGAGTAGGGGCAAAACATGTGCTAGACCTGTGTAAAATCAAACAGTAAATAGGGGGAGGGGGTGTAAGTTCAATGCTGGATCAGAACCCATGTGTATTTAGGAATGTTTGGTTTTTTTTCTTATACTTATTGATTAGACATTTTGTTCAGGGACAATTTATATATATTTTGTACATTCATTCATTGAAGGGGAAACTGCGTCAATCCTTGGCTACCTCTGGTCCGGACACCCCTTTGTGAAATCTGCTCCATGCAAAGGGTTAACAAAAGAAAAGCAATGATTGGGTTTTGTGTAGCATTTTATTGGATGAATTCCGTTACCTGTTTAAAGGCTGAGTTGTTGCCCTGTCTAGTATAGATTTGGACAGAGTGGGTTTGGTTGTGGTGTATTCCTATGTATTATGTAAACAAAAGTACGTTTCTGTGCGTGAAATTCCTTTCTGTCTTCTGTTGTACAGGTAAAGAAGGCTTTTTTCGCACTGGTAGCCAATGGTGTCAGAGCCGCTCCGTTATGGGAAACCAAAAACCAGAGTTTTGTAGGTGAGATGTTCGTACCTAAGCACAATGTCTTGTATGTCTCGCCTATTCCCTTCCCTTTCTGCCTCGCCAAACAAATCCTGTCCATTCCTGTGCACTGGATTATATACATTCAGCTGACACTAGGTACAAGAAGAGTCTCCTTGATCATACACAAATAATCAGAGGGAGGTTTTTGCCATACATACAAGGGGGGGATATTTCTCTGCCTGCACAGAAGGCCGGGGATCTGAATGTAGCCGCATGAGAATCTGAATCCAGTCCAGTACCTTTAAGATTTTGCATGGTCTAAACACCTAAGAATATTCACGCTCTAATGGAGCTGTAAGGAAGGTGAGCGTAGCTGGCGGTTAGCTGCAAGTGTTATGTGCTGCTGCACATTTACCAGGCGGGTGAACAGCTTCCATGGAGACTGAATGTTGGGTTTGGGGAGGTTCTTGGAAAGAGATGTTAATAAACCATTCAGCCATCCGTTACTCTGGGTGAGGGATGGCGCATCATGTTCTAACAAGCTTCTGCAACAGGACAACAATGCGATGGTGATGTCTTTATTATCAGTATTATGCATAACTGCTATGGGGTTGCCTCTGTATTTACCTGTGTATATGCAACCTGATCACTGCACAAATATTTACATATATCAATAGAAAAGGAGGCATTGGAGGGTTGTGTATATATCTACTCTGCTTATAACTTCACCCACAATTTTTGCTACTAACACTGCTGTGTGACTGGATCGCACTGAGCACGTTTACGATACAACCTGGCTGGTCCATCCATTGTATAATAATAGCACTTACCCCTATGTATCAATCCCAAATATCCTATAGAATGTAAGCTTGCGAGCAGGGCCCTCTTCCCCACCCATTCTGTCTGTTACCACCCAGTCATGTCTTGATGATTGATTGTTAAAATTGTAAAACGCTATATAAAAACCTAAATACATAAAAATATTTGTTGAAATTGTTTTATATTTTGTGGGGGTTGTACATAAATTACAGATATTGATTTAAAAAAAAAATGTAATAAAATAAACACGTATTAGTTGTTGGTTGTGAATTTTGATTAATCACTGCAGTCTGTTTTCTCTATAGGTATGTTAACAATTACAGACTTCATAAATATATTGCATCGATACTATAAGTCTCCAATGGTGAGTATCCAACGTATATATTTATCTGCCTATGGGCTAGAGACATGTTCACGGCTATAACAGCGGAGCCAGGTACAAATTATGTACACTGAAGCTTGCTGTTATAGGTGTTTGTGTCTCCATGCGCCAAGGTCCTTATTACCATGCAAACATGTCTTCTGATCTGTGTGCCATGAAGTATTAACAAATCAGTGTAAATGTTGCCAGAACTTGATCTACATGTAGCATGTTGTATGCTATAAAAAATGTGTAAAATAGCATATTAAGTGATTTGCATGCACTGTGGCAGGAGAGGGGGTATGAGCAGCTGTTGTACAGAGCTGTGGAACATGAGGATGAGTCTATCCAGGAAATCATAAAATACACGACTTATAGATATATAGACATATCATTCATGTGTGAGAGTCTCATTGATCAGTGTTATCCAACATGGACCCATAGCAGATTTAAACCCCCGTTTTTCAGTATGTAAAATTGCACTGACAGAATCTGATTCGTTGCTATGGGCAACATCCCCACTTTTCCAATCACACAAGTTTCAGGAATTTAGGCCATGATGTTGGGCCTTAAGGGTTGGAAATGGCCGAGGTGCAATGCACACTCTCAGTAGAGGTGACTGTACTGATACCCAGTGGAAGTAGTGTCTTGTGGATTGTAATACAGTATTCTAGCCATCATCTTCCACTGGTCCCAGTTCCCTCTCCCATTGGATTCTCAACACATCCAGCGTTGACATGGTTGAACACAAGATAGTAAAAACAAATCCTATGCCGCTATGGAACTAGTGAGCCATGATATAGGGGAGATCATTATATACAGGGTGCCATTAATAGACTGCATGTGCAAGGTATGCTACAACTAACAAATAGTATTGAGAGAGGAAGGGATATGATTCTCCTGTTACCGCTGGGTAAAATATTGAAGGCAGTAACTAGAATATAATCTCTTCAGTGCTAGTAGCCTATACCTACCCCATACACTTCCCTGTGCAGACCTCAGGGTCATTTCCCTCATCTCCAGCCCTATTTGTAATGTTGTATTATTCCCTTTTGTACTTGCTTTCAGTTATTTTTGTTTTGAGCTAAAACCAACCCTTTATTATAAGTTCAGTAATGGTAATATTATATTATTAATATAACCCAGTGTTTATTTTTAACAGGTACAAATCTATGAGTTAGAAGAACACAAGATAGAGACGTGGAGGGGTAAGAGAGCTGCTTTATTAGCTTATTGAAGTACAAGGGCAGGATTTATCTGCTGACGCTGCATTTAGTCTTGTTTAACAGTTTGTGTGATACTGTTAGTTCTCCAATCCTGATTTTACTTGAAGTGGAGAACTCGTTCTTAGGCAACCTTTGGTAGATGTAGTGATTTGGGGGGTTGTGTGTGTGTGTGTGTGTGTGTGTGTGTGTGTGTGTGTGTGTGTGTGTTCTTTTAATGTAAACCATTTAAAGACTAGAGTAGTCAATCATGTTATACTAATAACTGTCCAGATCCACTGTTCATTTCCATCCATTAATCTGTTTCTGTAGAATTGTACTTGCAAGAAACCTTCAAGCCTTTGGTGAACATAACTCCGGATGCAAGGTATGGATTTATGTTACTAGGTTGTTAACTATTACGCTCTGTCATATGGTGATATAATCATACTATAGCAGAAGTGTACTGCGTGTACAACTGACAACAACCTTACAACAATCTAATTATCACACAGCGTATGGCAAGGACAGATCTGTTTAAATATATAACGTATATATAAGTATGTGTGCTCTATTTTGAGAAATCCTGAGTTATCTACCATAGTTCTTATAAGGTGCCATAAATCTTTTATTTTATAATATTTAAACATCTGCACTATTCATTGTCATTTTAAATAGAATTACGGTGACTAATGCTGGGCTGAAAAAAAACTCAAAGTTTTGAAGTCATTCCAATGTGGTTCTGATGGTGTTAAGCAGACATTTGAGTATATTGCTTATGAATGTGACATCAATGAATTCTGTTTTTTCCTCTGCACAGCTTGTACGATGCAGTGTACTCGCTGATCAAAAACAAAATACACAGATTGCCGGTTATCGACCCAGTCAGTGGGAATGCACTTTATATACTCACCCACAAGCGAATCCTCAAGTTTCTTCAGCTGTTTGTAAGTAGCATTAACATGTTTCCATATTTCTAATTGTCTGTCAGTTACAGAGACGTTGGATTGGGGGAGGGAGTTGTGAATAATTATCTTGGACGTCATTGCCTGACACATAAGTGCACCTCGACTGGGAATAGTCTATGTTCTCGCATGTGTGACGTGAAGCCTCCAGGGAGTCCGCTTTCCCATACACTGGTGAAGTCTCCAGCTAACCCTGGACATGTAACCTCCTGGAAAGCATTTTACAGAGCTGGCATCTATTAGGAAGTGACAGATCTACCAGCAGTGTCCAGTGGTGTATCCAGCGTCTAGCTTTATTTTCTTTCCAATCTTCTCATGTCACTTTCTAGTGAGTGATAATATGGGACCTTATCCAGGCAAGCTCTGATTATAATGCATATCATGGGAAAGCTCTGTAATATCCAGCAATCGTGTCATGCAGTTGAATAGTTGCATACAGTGCTCCTGACCTGTATTATTACTGGTGCATTAAAAGGAGTTATACAGCAGTGTCTACCTATCGCCCGAGGAGACTAAATACGGCAGTCTAGGTGCTAATCATGGGTCGATCAATGTTTTAGCAGCTTAGAGTTTCAGTCCGTGTCCTCGGAGCATTGGGGATTGTGGTTTGCCCTGTAAATGAAGTGGTTGCTTCAATAATGGTTTTGATATTGCCATTTTCAGCAACAGCAATATTTAAAAGAAAATGATTTAAAATGAGGCAAAATTCCTATTTTTCAGGTATGTGAAATGCCAAAGCCTGCCTTCATGAAGAAAAATTTAGAGGAACTTGGAATAGGGACATACCACAACATTGCCTTCATACATCCACACACTCCCATCATCAAAGCTTTGAATATATTTGTAGAACGACGTGTTTCAGCATTGCCTGTTGTGGATGAGTCTGGTAAGACAATTCCCAATAAATAAATCCATTCTTGTACTCCTCTGTAGTATTATTATTATATTACTAGGGTCAAACAAAATAATAAATCACAAATATATACTGTATAGTATATTATTGTAGAGGGACAGCAAATCTCACCCACCCATAGTAAAAGTGAATTTGCCATATTGTATAGTATATTTTTGTAACATATAACATACAGTTTCATCATATTATAGAATATACACTTTGCAATCCAGTATTACTTGTGGTTAAAATACAAATACTTCTGAAAGCTGTATATCCTTACAAACCTTCCAGTAACCTGCATACCCCAGACAGTGCTTCGTGTATCACATTTGGTACTTGTACCACTGGTTGAAAACACACAATTTTGGCTAAACACAAAAATGATTCATCTTTCAAATGAGAACTTCACATCGTTTTCTGTTCTGTTTTTCATTCTAGGAAAAGTTGTAGATATTTATTCCAAGTTCGATGTCATTGTAAGTATTATCTTAAAATATATTCTGCCTACCTAAAAAATGATGCTAAAATGTATTTGTTTACTAATAAAAGTTTATACCAAAGTCTCTGAATTAGTAAATGTTTCTTGATGTGTATAAAGCCTAGAACTTATGTCTGCTGGGGACCTCTGCTGGACAGTGTGTGTAATACAGGTTTGGTGTGAACACAGAATTTGAAAGTATCTACTGTAAAACTGTTATTTCTGTCATTTAAACGTGACTACGCCATTTGACACTGAATTGGATTTACATGGTTTCTGCTAATGGTCTATACCTATAGTAAAACACGGACCTTTACATTTTCTGTTTTAAGTAAAATCTTCTATTAATTCTGTAATCTTTTTTTGTTGTTGTGATAATGAACTTGTGGAACCAGAAATAGCTAATCTATTTTTTTTCCTCACAACCCTCCGAGGTAGAAATGTGTTTACAGGGTTTAAAAAAAAAAAAATCTAATGAACTGAAATATAATTGCCACACGATTCTGTCAACCTCATTACTTAGTATAAGTGTTAAATGCATTAATGAGAGTAAAAATAGAATAAGTCGAAACTTCCTTTTGTATTTATTGGTTTCTACCGTATATGTGGATGTATAAGACGGGATGGGATCATTCTTCCAGAATTCTTGATGCAGATGACTTTCTTCATTAGATCAGTACATTGTGGCAGTATGGAGGAGAAAGGAAAAACCCTGATATTATATGTCAAGTGTGGTCACTAGTAGCAATAACTAACAGATACTATCTGTCCCCTGCATATCCCATTCAGCTTTGTATTTGTATCCTGTCCCAGTGGCTTCTCTCTTCTTTTTCTATTTGTGGGCTCTCCTCTATAATTATACCTCATCATAATTAACCGTACTTTTAATTGACAGATGCATAATTCATTTTCAGAACCTTGCTGCTGAGAAAACGTATAATAATTTAGACATCACCGTGACTCAGGCACTGGAACACCGCTCTCAGTATTTTGAAGGTGTAGTAAAATGCAGTAAGCTGGAAACTCTGGAGACGATAGTCGATCGAATAGTCAAAGCAGAGGTAAGCGCCTTGTGCCTAATGGTTTGCTACATTTCTTAGTGGTAATCCCCCTTCACTGCTGGAATGTAGATGATGTTGCCCATAGCAACCTATCAAAATCTAGCTGGCATTCTCTTGTATGTAAAGAGAGAGCTAGAATCTGATTGGTTGCTATGGGCAACATCTCCACTTATTCATTGCTGCAGTTTAGTAAATAGAGGCCCAGCCCAATATTCCATTCATTCTTTATATTTTAGGTTTGGGAAAACATTTTAAAACTGATTACATTTCCATGGCCATCAGTGATTTAAGGGAACGATTCATTTACACTCCTAGGATCAGTTGCAGAGTTTTAAAATCATTGGAAACGGGGGTAAAGTTACCTGGGCAAAACAACAATGAACTTTCACAGGAATCAATGAGAGCTTTACGTTTAAGCTGATATTTAGACTTTGGGCTAGGACACATCCTTTCTCAATAATGATAAACCAGATTAAATTCCCCTCTCTGCAATCCACATTTACCCTGTGTAAAGCTGGTCATACACTATAAGCTAAATTGTTCCAATCGAAAGATTTTTCAAGAGTGGGTAAAATGAATTAATTGCAATCAGTATTACAGGTGAGAGATGATTTTTCCAGCACAAGTGTAATAACAGTGTAACAGTAACGCTGGTCAGTATCTGTGTACAACATGCAACAATAAAGTATNCTCCCTGCATGCAAACACTGACATTCATTTTACCTCCCGTGCAATTCAACATGGTTTTACCCACTCTTGAAAAATCTTTCGATTGGAACAATTTTAT
>JABWIB010000108.1:85243-95362 GCA_016617825.1 Platyplectrum ornatum | reverse complement strand
AAGAGGGGGTTAGACTAATTTTTAGAGGTAAAGGGTATTCAGGGTTATGACTGGTAAGTTATTTAGTATCTTAATCAGGAGGGAGCTCTTGTATATTTAAACTGGATCAATTTCAATTATAAAATTTAGGATCGCAGGAGATCCCATAGGTTGAACTTGATGGACTGATGTCTTTTTTCAACCTCAACTACTATGTTACTATGTATGTTACTATGTTACTATATTGGCAACAGTCCATCAAGGTTGTATAATGGAAATGCCCCATCCTGTGGACATGTTTGCTCCTGGAAAAATATTTTAATTAACCACCAAAATTTGGGGCCCATAATGTATTGCTCATATTTGATAAATCAAATTCTTATTCAGCCTAGAGAGAACCAGAAATAATAACACTTTAAATGTTTATGGAAAACATGTATAACGTTGCTATTTGCAACATTAATTTTTAGTGGTCATAAGACCACTAGAGTACAAGTTGGAGAGTATAAGAAATATTGTGGAAGATGATGTGGGTTGCCGAACCTTGTACCAGGTAATTGTAATTAACAGGCTTATATGATTTCTGACCCTAACAGAAATCAATACCTAATAACTACCGTATGTCATTTGTTCTGCAAATAAAATGTATTTAATGTAAGTTTTTTGACCAGTTCACTGACAATGATTTGGATTGCACAACTTTTCCATCATTGAAGGGAGCAAAACTATTTACATCTGTGTTATCCTAACGTCTAGCGCTACCCTCTCCTTGTATGCAGGGTACTCCCGAAAACCAGAACTAAACTATACCACATCCACGCCACCCAAAAGATGGCCGCATGGGATGGGACAGAGGGAGTGTAATGGACTATGTCCAATGTCGCTATAATACATACCTCCCAATATGTTGGGTGTCGAAATCAGGACATTTAAGCCCCAGTCCCGTCCAGACTCCACCCAAGCTCCGTCCCTTTTTGCTGCCGCGATCGTGCCAAATTTTATCTTTTAATAAAATGTAACAATAAACATTGTCCGATATGAGGATAAACTGGTAACGTCTGAGCAAGCTGCTCAAAAGCGGGACTGTCCCACTGAAATCAGAACAGTTGGGAGGTATAATATAATTTAACTAACCCAACATGATGTGATTTTTATTACATTGTATCCCTCGTTTATTGTGCATTCACATTCTCCAATTCAATTTCTTTTACAATGACGAGCCATAATGTTTTATGGCTCACATTTTGTGCAGCTCTCCCGGTGTCCCCAGAGACTCAGCAATTACCCCTGGACCTGGGCTTCATGCGAATGACTGCCTCAGCCCTGATCGTTACTATAGCAAGCGGGACTCAATGACATCCAGCACCACCCATGAACAGCAGATTTTGGTTTTGCCCAGAGGGAGAAACCAAAAGCTGGCAACCCTGTTTTATGCTTAATAATGATGTTTAATAATTCTGCTGGTAAAAACACGAGTCATGAAGCGTAATATAGCATTTACTGTTTTATTATTATGTTATCATTTATATTGTATTTTGCTTCATCAATAAATTAAATCTCCATGGAAGTTACAGTACATGATCACTGCTCTTTTAAGACAGCGGTACATGGCACTGACGCCATGGCATGACAAGAATCATGGTCACCTTCACTGACACACTGCCATACTATTCACCTATGAACTCTTCCGAGGTTTTGTCTCCACTTTTGGAGCCATTTTGGTGATGCCCTTTTCGTGTGCGTCAGTGACTTTTTATCGTCATAAAGATGTCCGCTGCAGGTACCGTGCAGCAGACATGATCGCGCTACATTAAAACGCCACTCCTTTCCCCCTAGCATCTCTTATTATCTATGCGACGTTCTGGAAAGTAAAACCGCAGACCGCTGTCAGAAAAGGCAACGCCTTCGTCCAATCAGAGGGCTACGTTTGACAGGCGCCGCGCCCCCTGCCACAGGAGAGAGCCAATCAGAGCGCTCCCCGCCGCTGCCACAGGATAGGAATGACGCAGCGAATTTTGCCCGTCGCCTTGAGGGCGGGGCCAATAATAAAAACAAATCCGCGCTGAGAGGCAGAAGGCGGGATAAAAAGCCGAGCTGACGCCTTACGTCCGCTTCACGCGCAGGAGAGAGCGAGGCCGCGGCTGGCAGAGCAGGCTCACACCCCGGTCTTACGCAGCGGAGACCGGCGCTTTGCTCAGTGCACACCGCGCGCTCTCCATCGTTTATCCGGCCTTGGATGCGGCGCCTTCGGGGCTGAACTAAAATACAACAGTGGAGGCGCCAAAGATGCCGCAGACTAAGTCGCGGAAGATCGCCATCCTCGGGTACCGGTCCGTGGGTAAGTCGTGCCTGGCAGCTGCCGCTGATCCTCCTCCGTGGTGTCCCCTGTATCTCTGTGCTGCCGGGTGTACTGCGCCACCACCACGTGCAAGAGTGACCCATCATACATATACACCATAGACTTATGTGCTCTCTCCCTATATGAGGCTGAGCCCCTAATCCAGCACATCTGGTGCATCTGTCTGGTCACCATGTGTCACCCCTAATACTGCTGCCAACTAACACGTCACATAGGACAGATCCAGACTTACGTCTTATAGTACTCCTGAGCGTAAAGTTAGGGGTGGGTAAAACCATTTGAATTGCAGGGGAGGTATAATGAATGTCAGTGTGTGCATGCAGGGAGAATACTTTATTGTTGCATGTTGCACACAGATACTGACCAGTGTTACTGTTACACTGTTATTACACTTGTGCTGGAAACATCATCTCACACCTGTAATACTGATTGCAGCTAATGACATGTGACTCCCCTGCAATTCAACATGGTTTTGCCCCCTGGTTTGGTCGTATGTAATTCTGGATCCAGTCCAAAATGTGAAAGATTGGAAATAGCCTGTTAATGCTTTGCCGTCATTAAGCTGTGTAGTTTGGGTAGAGGAGATAAGATTTTGGTTAATGGATCGTCAGATTATTGTGGTTTTAATATCTTATTGAGATGATAGAATTTACTCTGCTTCTGTTGGGGTCTTTGTCAGTGAGGGGCTCGGGAGACTGTTGTATGGTTACACTTGGAATGGCCTCAGCGTAAGGTGTTCTTGAGTAACTTGCCCTATCCTAAGAGCATTTGGTGGTTTCTGGACAGTGTCTGTGTAAAGCAGCTGCCCACTGATCTTGATGGCCTTAAACCTCAGGTACCAATCAGTGGCTTACACTATGCTGATATATCGGATGGGGTTCTCTTACCGCTGTGCTGTGTTCTGTGCAGCGGGTGGTGCTTACCATTTCCTGGCCCTTTGTTTTCTAGTGATATGGCCTCCAGAGTAAGAGCAGTTCAGGTGGGACTGTGACCTATGTAGGGGAGCACTACTCTTCTCCTGTATGCTGAACTGAGAAGCCAGCAGGGTTATGGTGTAAGGAAACGCATGGGATGGAAGCCAGGGAATGGACTGTATCTTAGGGTTAGAACGTTTGAGTAATGATTAGAGGTTGCATGTGGCGTACATAGGCAGTGTGTGACATCTGTGTAATGTTATGACTGCAGAATGCTATCTGGTGTCAGTAATGACAGTGTTTCAACATGGTTTTGCCCGCTCGTTGGGGGTTACACTGCAGTTCAGTAGTGTGGTGTCTGTGTGTGGCACCAATATTGTGACTTTTACTTGTGATTGATTACTTTCTGTTGTGACTGATGAGCTGTATAGCGACACCAGCCTAGAAGTGTATACTTGTTATGTGCTAGTCCTGTGTATACTACTATGCTGGGAATAGCTTCTGTTGTCAACTTTGCCACAGTTTCTCTTTTCATTCTAGACTAAATGTTGTTGCTCTCAGATATAAACATAACATATTACGATCAGCTCCCATGAAGACTTTCCAGCAGTGTTGCTTTGGCTGTTTGACCCTGGATGCGTTGTAATTATTGGAGTTCAGCTGGCTAATGTAGTATATGAAGTATTACAGGATGATCGCAGAGATAAATGGAAAACAATCTGCATCCTTGTCCCTGGATGGTGGATTTGTGTATTCAGTGCCTTACCTCTAGGCTTGTCTGAAACAATGGTGTGCTACGTAAACGCAGCAGCGGAGGGAACAATTCCTGAAACTTCAGGAAGCGTTATTTCAATGTGAAATTACCAAACATAAAAGGCAGCAGATGACATTTCAGGTCACTATGAATTCTAGTCTGGAAACATCAGACACAGTATTCACTGCACGCTTCACGGGTATTGTCTACATTACTACATCTACAGTGCTGACCTTTTCCACAAGATTACACAAACTGCACACCAAAGGGACACTTATTTCCATCCATAACTATAATGCATGGCAAGTTTAGATAAGTAACTTACCGTGTTTCTCCGATTTTGTTTGTTTTTGTTTTTTTTTTTGTTCCAAAAAAAACATAGGGCTTATTATCGGGGTAGGTCTTGTTTTAATTAACATTGATGGATTTATATAAACAGTCCTGAATTTATACCCATTTCCCTCAGTCCTGCTTTTTAAAAAGAAGAAAAACGAACTGTGATAGTGCTTATTTTGGACGTTTAAAAAAAAAAAAAATTAGGGTAGGGCTTATTTTGGAGAAAACACGGTACGTACATACATACACAATGACACTACTTAAATGAGCACCTTTCATACCTGATGTATGTACACGCCATTGGTATTCAGTATATAAGATGAATATCTTATTATGCAGCAGTGTTATCACAGATGTCGGCTTTCATATCACAGGATTTCTGTGAATGCTTTTTCTAGGCAAACAGTAATGTTTACAATTGGAATAAAATGGTCGCTTTCCCACCAGCTGCCATGAAATCCACCTCGAGTACAGGGTTTACGCTTGGTTATAATGGCTTCTCTATGTTCAGTTTTGGACATTGATGTAAACAGTAATATTATAAGCCCTCAACATGTGCCTATTCTTAACTCAAGGCTTGGGAATTCCTGTAATGGCAACTAGATATTAGGACCAGATGACTGGATTGACCTGGAGAGGCAGTGATTCAATCCATTGCTTGCCCATTTGTTGGGACAGAAGCATCCAGAGCAATGTCCCCTAAACCTTTGCCTGGTATAAACTGTAGTACGTCTGCTGTGACTAGAATATATAGGCTATATACAAAAGTGCATGAATGGAAAAGTGCAGATGTTCATGGCAACCAATCAGATTACAGCTTTTACAGCTCCCACTGTCATGTCAGCTACAATCTGATTAGTTGCTGTAGGCAGCATCTTCATATTACTATTCCTGCAGTTTAGTACACGTAGGTCTTGGCATGCATTGCTTCCCTGTCCTAGATCGTTTGTGTATATATATTATAGTCCTCATCTATTTTAATGCTGTCAGTCCCCTGAAATGGTGACAGGATGGGCTTTGTTTGTCACGCGTGTTGAAGCTATTGGTTCTTCCTCCATGATGAATATTAAGCATTTGATAGTCATAATGGTGGTTTGTGCCAGATAGTCCTAAAGAACAATAAACTAAGTGGACATCTGTGGCGCCAACTACTACTTTCTGTAGTATGTCAAATGTACTCAGACCTAAACAATTGAAGATCACTTGCGTGACCTAGAAATCAAAGTAAAATGTTAATTTACTAGAATGGTTGTATAAAACATCAGTAGTCTTATTCTGAACTATGCTTAAGTGGTGTGAACAGTGATGCCTGTATATCTGCTATTAGGAATGCTTGGACATATGGATTACTTTGCCAATAAGGACACTTGAGATTGCGATATCTGACCAGTATTAAGCTGGCCACACACTAGGACTATTAGTCCAAATCCACATAGCAGGACACACAGCCACGTCTGGAGAGATGAGGATCAGTGGGTAGAGGTCATGTGCTGACTGTCAGGCATTCTGTCCAATCAGCTGGGTGGGATATCGGCCATTCAGAACATGACTTCCTCCCTATTCAGGTTATCATACAGGGGGAATTGTCCCGCGTAACATCTCCCACCCTCGGGGAGCAAGAATAACGTGGGCACGCTAGGGCAAATGTTTAACCCAAGGTTGCCGTTTGGTAAACCGGCAAAGCACTGATAAAAGCACACATGCTTCGCAAATTGTATAACATAGAATTGGTAATTACACAAGTGTGTGTGTTCTACTATAAAGCTTTATATATTGATTTCAATAGTTAACCAAACCTTAAACAGTGTGAATGTGATTATGCAGCAAACCACATGATTGTATTTATAGCTACAGCTCAATTGATTGTAAATGTATCCTGCGTGTTTATTTCTGCTGATCGCTCTTTCTTGTGTATTCTAGGAAAGTCGTCTTTAACAATTCAGTTTGTTGAAGGTCAGTTTGTGGACTCCTATGATCCCACTATAGAAAACAGTAAGTGTTCCAGAAAATGCTGTTGTATAGTGTGTAATAACTTGCTACAATGTGGGATTGATATATTGAGTATATTGCTGGGCATGCTCTAGTCATGGATCTCTGCAAATACCTGATCTATTGGACCTGGGATAGCCGGCAGTGTAGACGCTGCGACCTGAGGTTTTAAACACTGGTGGCCATATCTGTGCGGTAGAATCTATTAAATGCTGCAGAGGAGAGAAGCGGTTCTCCAGCCATGACGTATTGGAAGGTAGCAGTGTTCACAGCTGCATCAAGCTCACTCGCTGAATGAAACTGCAAAACAAGGCCATTAACTCTGAAGTACACTGTAGGAACTTGTTGGCCATGATTAAATCTATGTCGTGGTCAGTAGGTCAGTCACCACCCACTTATCTTTGTTTTAATTAAAAGTCCCTTAAAATGTCATCTTGCCAGCCAATCAAAGCTCTTGTATTGATTACTGACACTTATTGCCAGGCAATCCCATGTTCAGTGTGAATGGGGTGTGAAGAGCTGGGATGGCCTGAGACACAGCAATATCCTGAACATGGGATATTGCTGTCACAGGATATCCAGCAGAGGTGATAATATGAACGTGGTATAAAACGCTGTTTGCTTTTCAATAGAGAAGATTGCTTCCATTTGTCATTTTTTTTTTTACATGTATCCTCATGTGTAGCAAGTCATAAAAGGCCAGATTTATACATGATACAGCTGTCTGATACAAGTAACTCTCTCGTTTGGCCAACCTTGTTTCTCATTTGACTGAATATTCATACCTTATTTTTGATTCATTGTTTTATTGTCATGGTTTATGTAGAAATTATGTAGTAATTACACCTATTGTGACTTGCTGTATGATGGCATGTAAGATTTGGTTTTTAAAATGTATTTTACATCTTAATACTTGCATTTGTAATATAACTTACCCCCCACTGCACAACCCATATAGTGATAGAGGTTTGCCATCTTCTTTGTAGCTGCTGTAGTATATAACGTGTTTCCCCAATAACTGAAAATAAGCCCTACCCTAATTTTTTAAAACCTGCCCAAAATAAGCCCTGCCCTGAAAATAAGCCCTAGTGAATTCCCCAGTACTGGGGGCATGATGGGGATAAAAGCAGGGCTGTTAATATAAATCTGTCAATGTTAATTAAAACCTACCCGAAAATAAGCCCAATGGTATTTTTTTTGGGCCACAAAAAAATAAGACAGTGTCTTATTGCTAAACACGGTATAACTGGGGTGTTTGGTTTGGAAACTTGAACATTTAATGTCTATACATTATCTTTACTACAGCATATATCTATATTGGTGTTTAGCCACCATACATATGGTAGGGGATCTGCGGTCTTAACAAGGGTGTGTATCCTGCTTTAATGATCATAATGTTAATCTCTTCTAGCATTTACCAAACTGATATCTGTGAATGGACAAGATTACCATCTTCAGCTAGTTGATACTGCTGGACAAGTAAGTTGAGAAATTTAGCTTTTTCTAAAATGTATTGTTGGATGATTGGTGTATTTAATAGGTTTGCAGATTCACGCTTCACTGTTTGTATGCACGACTAGTGTCTATAGACTGAAAGCTGCATGTACAGAGAGATGTTAAACTATAGGTTTGTCTGAACTATTCTACCACAGCTGAACTCATGTCTAACTCTAAAAGTAATCTTGTGTTAATGTAATGTATCTTTAATAACTTTAATGTACATATTAGAATGTATAGAAATTGTATAGTGTGTACCCTTTAACCATTTTAAATGGGGGTTTATTAGTGTTGGCAGTAACTTATCAGTGCTAGTATTCACTGTACGTTACACATGCATTAAGACAACTAAAAGATATTAGTTTGGAGGGCTTCTGAGGTGTTTCTGTTCACCAGAGCTTTATCCATCCAGGCAGCCAGAGAAGAGGTATGAAACTGGGTACTTATTAGAACAACACTTGTTATAGGGTATGGTGCCATTATGAGGATAAGCAATACTCAATAGCAAGTGCCCAGCCTAGCGAGTTCATTTACCATGAACACTGGAAATGCAAAAAAAGAACATCACTAGAGGCTTGTACCTGTCCATTCTGGGGTAAATCAATGAGTGCACCATTAAACAGTAGTCCACCCTGTCAGTCATTTTGGCAGTTATCTGTTTTCTCGTAGTGCTTGCCACAAAGCATGAGTCTCTATCTGTAAAATAAGCAATGTTGGCATAAAAATAAAATGAATCTTTTCCTCCCTAGGATGAGTTTTCCATATTCCCACAGACCTACTCCATAGACATTAATGGATATATACTTGTGTATTCAGTTACCTCCATCAAAAGGTATGTCTTTATTCAAGTGAACATAAAATATAAGCTGTCCACATTTACATTTCCTGTGACACCATTAATGAAATGATGCATTGCTGCCTGTAGTATTCTCCTTGAAAATCAGTCTTATGCTTATGGGGTTTAAAGATTCACTTGACGTTTTGTTGTTAATGTATTTGGTTCACTATGTTGTATATTCTAACAATTATGTTTTCTAGTTTTGAAGTGATTAAAGTTATCCATGAAAAACTGTTGGACATGGTGGGTAAAGTCCAGTAAGTGGCACCTTTTTTTCATATACAGTTTTTATGTATGTGTGTAAAATTTTTATCTAACTCTTGTAATTGCTTCCTCTAGGGTACCCATAATGTTGGTTGGAAACAAGAAAGACCTACACATGGAAAGGTTTGCAAAACAAGTTGTATTCATTTTTGGCTGCTGTTTTTGCATACGAGACTGTCCTGTAACAAGGGTCTTTAATTTTTGTCAATTCAAATCTAAAAAGCTAAAATTGAAATTTCTATTATGCGCACAGTATTTGTGTTTAGCCCCTCATATGTCTTAAATGGAATTTTTTTTTTCACAGGGTGATCAGCTATGAAGAAGGAAAAGCCCTAGCAGAGTCCTGGCATGCAGCTTTCCTGGAGTCTTCAGCTAAGGAGAATCAGGTAGGTCTCCAAATTATTCTAAGCTGGACACTTGTCACTCGCTGAACAGCCTAGACTTGGTGTGTAAAATTAAGTCATCTGATTTTAAATCCATTTGGCAGATTATGAACATGCCTATAATTTGCTTAAATACACCCTTTAATCAACAAGTTTAAATAAACATGTTAGTTATTCCGTGCTGCAGAGATTATAGGGATTATCCAGAGTTTGGCAATAAGGGAAGAAGTCTAAATATATTAAAAGGAAATTACAGATTAAACCTAAGGCTATGCCATACATAATGTTTTCCCAGCATGCATGAAGATGTAAAAATTTTTTGCATCCCTCACATTCCAAAACTGTTGTTCAGGTGTTCTCTTAACACTTTGGCCTAAATTTACTAAGCGGTGAGATGAAAAGTGGGGATGTTGCCCATAGCAACCATTTAGATTTGAGTTCACATTCTCCATTTAGATTTGAGTTCACATTCTCCAGAGTGTAAAATTAAATTGAGAGCTTAAATCTTATTGGTTGCTATGGGCAACATCCCCACTTTCCAATCTCGCTGCTTAGTAAATGTACCCTCTTATTTTAACTGCAAAATAGGTTCCAATGAAACTCTGGATCGGCCTCTATGGGTGAAGTAAACATTGATCAGAATTGCTGCTCTTTTATTAAGCAATTAACCTCTATAATGTCAGAACAATATGAAGAGACTTGCTTAGGAAAACTTTTAGCACTTCAGTCTGAGACCGTGAAAGGGCATTTAGAAAAGTTAGGGGTTTTTTTGTTTGTTTTTTGCTCCTGTCTCAATCTTTACAAAT
>JABWIB010000108.1:62910-84343 GCA_016617825.1 Platyplectrum ornatum | reverse complement strand
CTACCACTCTGATTACCAAATGTCTTCTAGACAGGGAAGGTTTACTTTGGAAACCCCATAAAACATAAATAAACAGATACAGCGTCTGCATTTTACCATCACATCAGATATATTGTGCACCTGAATAAACGTTTCCGTGGTACAGCACATGCCACATTCAAGTGAAGTTTACATTTTTTTTTTTTTTTTTTTTTTTTTTTTCCCATTAGGGCCTTTCAAATTTACTTTATCATTTTCTCCTATTCTAAACTTCCAAGCTTCTGTTAAATGGCTAATAACATTTACTTGTTTTGGTTTGTGCTGCAGTTTTAATGCACAGCAGCAAACTCTTTTGGCCTAAGAGCTTGGGTGTTGCAGCTTCACTTAACCAGTCCTATCTGCTAGTACATACATATAGACTGGTAACTTATTAATTATTGCTATTTAGAAATCCAGCATAGCCAAAATGCAGTAGTCTTGCTTTTGAGTCCATTCTGTTGGTGGCTATATTGGATGTGACTGCATATTGACTAAAGGTTTTGATATAACTGGGTCATCTGCTCACTTAGATTTGTTAACTTCATCTGAGAAAACTATAAAAGTCTTACAGAACAGTTTCACTGATCAGCATTAAGTATGGAATTTTCACATGTTAGTAGAAGCTTCACATTTTTAAATGAAGTTTAAGTATTTATGTAGCTCTTTACAAATTGTAACAATCCTATTCCAGCCAGTCTGGGTAGTATATACACAAGTGATAAACACTCCTCTGACCAGTAAGAATGAATATAACTCATTAATGAGCACACCAAAGACCTATGCTACCAATGGCTATATATTGGAAAAAAAATATGAATGAGTGAGACATTTATACCCGATGGTTATGGATGGGGTTAAGTAGGTTGAGTATAGCACAGTTCAAATGGCTACTTAAATTGAAAGCTTCCAGTATGGGGGCAGCCCAGGAAGAATCCTTTTCAATTTGGGTTCAGAGAAATGAGGAGGTGCACATCCTGTGAAGATCTTATAAGATACTTTGCATCTTGAAGTGGAGATACATATGTGGGTGTGTTTTATTTATAACTGAAACTGAATCCATCACACACCATAGAATATGCTGTCTGTGCAAGCTAATCTCCATTTCTGTGCTAGTGTCCTTTGGGACTTCATGTTCTAATTAATATGTTAATGTCTGGTAAGTGGTGCACGTTGTAGTGTATGGTAGACAGGTTTGTCCTAACAGAAGGCAGAGTAAACTTTTTTCTTAATTCATAAATGTATACACGTTAAGGTCTAAGGATTTTAACTGATCAAAACTGGATCTTTTTATTAATGCTTTGGAGTACAAAGAATATTGTAAGTAAATACTTGAGAATGATTAAGGAGTTGGTTATGAAAGGTGTTTAGCTTTGCTGCTGCAGATATTTAAACCTTTCTAGTGGAAAGTACACTTAAATGCTTAATTTGTCCTTTCTATGAACATATACTAGCTATCAGCTCGGGCTACCCCTGTGTTCATTAAAAGCTTACTGGGTTGGCTGTTGTGGTATATCAGAGCCAGGAGGGAAGGCACTGGGCTGCCTATGAAGCTCGGCTTGCCTTTCTGAGGCTGGAATGAAGTGTAACATGTATTCAGTGTTTGCACACGTCCAGGCCTTCCATGAGAGATGTCATACTTGCTATGAGCCTCCTGCTTTTGCCCGTGTGATAGGGTAGTTGGTGATGAGTGAAATGCTGGTCTGTCTTCTGGGACTTTGCAGGACCTTCAGCAATGGAGATGAACTATTCTGATTTGGTGACTCAGTGCAGGTACCTTTCTAAAGCCCACCTTATTTGCCTTTTAGCTCTGTATTAAATACTTCTCCAAATGTTGCCATTGAATGCATTTAGTCTGGGGTATCCACCTAGTTTCCCTATACGTTATATTACATACTTTAAAATGCTATTGGATGTAATTTTGAAAAAAAGACCAGGTAATGAATGCCTGCTGCCTTATCTACAGTATAGTTTGTTTCAGCTAAACCAGTATTGCAAAAATATTAAACACATACTGCCAGTTATATTGGTTACTGCAACCTATTACGTAGAAATAAGCATTGCACATTGTCCTGTGATCTTCAAGGCTTGTGACCTTATTATTTAAAGGGGTGCAGAACACACCCATTTTTCATAGATAACCTGTTACTGTCTCTCTGTATTAAACATTGGGTTACACGCATGTGTCTGTAAATGGATTCCCTAATGTGAAATGCTTTGTCTTCCCAATTTATTATATATGGGAACCTTAAAAAAATATTCAGGTATTACATTGTGTGGGGAAGCACAGATTTAGTAGTACAAAAGCCTGGAGAACTTTATTCACAGAACTATTTCTGGGTTTATGCAGCTATACTGGTGATATGCTTTTGTTAAAATGACTTGCTAGAATAACCTTTTCTCTGTTCCCTTTATCATGTATTTGTAAGACTAATGGGTTTTTTTCAAGCAGCATTAATTGTGGGGATCCCTCTAAGATCTCTGTGTATGGGAACTCTTACATGGTAGTGCTGGAATCTGGAAATCCTTCATATGAAATGTCATGTAAAAGTAACTGTAAAGCAAAGTTGGGATATTTTTGTTACAGATAGCTGAGCCATGGCTAGTTTTTATTACATTAGTCTGAATAGAAAATGCAAGGGAAACAAGCCGAAGTCTTAAAGCATTCCACACGTAAAGGTCAGCATTTTCCACAGCCCTTTCATCAGAAGCAGCGCTATCTGTAATATCAAATATTCTCCCAACAAAAACAATCTGCCACATTCATTTCAGAGGTAAGATCTCTCTAGGGACAAGCGGTCATAAGAGTCTGACTATAAGAGGCAGTGACTTTCTAATAGACATGATACAAAAGGGCCCAGTACAGGAAAGCTTGCTGGTCAGCTAGAGCAGGCATCATCTCTATCGCCCCATAGTGAAGGACCAACTTGCCTCAACTCTATCAGCCATGGAGAACAGGGTTGGTTGTATGAGATTGCTCTGAAAGCAGAGTCAGCCCAAGACCTGGGACCCTGTATGTGACTCTCTGGTTGGAGCTCAGGTCCCAGCTCTGCCTTCTCCGTTCTAGGTGTCTGGGGGGTGTAATGCTGGCCATACACCTATAAGATCCATCGAATGTGCTAAATGCCTGTCTGCTCTTTGCCAATGTCATGCCCAACACCGTTGCATGGACCTGCACAGTCTGGCACCTCACCAGTGTGACCAGTGTACCAATAAAACAAAATGGACCTTTCTTATTGTGACTTATTGTGTCCTTTACGTTGTGGCCAAACAATATATGGTATATTTAGGGAAAAAATAGAGGAAAAGAAATACAATGCCCTGTTTGCTCAAGTCTGCATACCCTTTATTGTGGGTTGTATTTATTTTGTATTATTTTACACTAATGTTATGACTTTGCAGTGCTTGGCTTGAATACAAAAAACCCCCAATGTTCATTAAGCAGTGCAGAAACAACTAACTCTGATTGACCTGAGGAGGGGTGCTCTGTCTCTGGCAGAGGTGGCATGGGCAGTACAGGTGGTTGCCTAGGGTCTTGTGTCTACTCCCCCCACCCACCAACATCTGGAAAAGAGCAGGCTTTGTTAGGCAGCTCAGCTCTGTTCACAAGACACCAGTATGACCATAATTCTGCATGGGGTCCCCTTCAAAATTTTTCGTCCTAGAGCCGTACCTGTCCTAAAGTATCTTAGATCAGACACCCCTGCGGAGGGTCTGTTAAGAAGAACTCCTGTCCTTCTCTCCTTTTGTGTCTGATATAGAGTATGGCCACTTTTCTGTCTCCTTTGTCTTTCCTGTTTGCAACCTGTTGGCATACATGTAAATTAACGCTGGGCATACACTATAAGATACATTGATAGATTTTTTTTGTACAGTCAATTGCCGCTTCTGAATTTACTATATTCAAATACATACAAGCTGTCAGCTAAATGTTGACTGTACATATTTGGAAATAGTGCTGACCACATCATGAACTGCAGAGAGACACACACACACAAAATTAACACAATGCAGGTGCTAGAAAGTAAAAAATAAAATGGGTATTTTACATAGATACAAAAAAAGAATCCCCAGCACTCATGCTATTAGCCAGTGACTATTTTATATTTATAAATAAAATGGCAGAAACATTAGTCACATACACTTGCCATAACATGCTGAAGCCACCAGCCACTTACTAGGCAATGGAGGTTATAAACTTGAAATCTGTCAGAGGCCACTTTTGGACATATACATATATTATGCTTTTTCAAACTAATGATGGGTACACATCAGAAAGATAATATTTCCAATCAACAGATAAACCACTTTTTCAGTAGATATGTGTTCAGTGTGTACTCATAAAACATGCTGCAGGACCAATTCAGACAGTGTGTGGTCATTTGAAACGATTGTTAGGGTAAGGCTGTGAGGATAGGATGGGATGGATTGGAGAAGGGGAAGAATAGGGATGGGCTGTGGGGAAGGAATAGATTGGAGAAGGGTAGCGTTAGGGTTAGGCTTAGGGGATGGATCAGATAAGGGGAAGGTTAGGGTAAAGCTGCGGGGATAGGATAGAATGGATTGGAGAAGGTTAGGGTAAGGCTGCGAGAATGGGATGGGATGGATTGGGCAATGTTAGGGTTAGGCTGAGGGGATAGTTCGGAGAAGGTGAAGGTTAGGGTAAGGCTGCAGGGATGGGAAGGGTCAGATAAGGGGAAGGTTAGGGTTAGGCTTTGCGAATAGATCGGAGAAGGGGAAGGTTAGGGTAAAGCTGCAGGGATAGGATGTCATGGATTGGAGGAGGTTAGGGTAAGGCTGCAGGGATAGGATGGAATGGATTGGAGGAGGTTAGGGTAAGGCTGCAGGGATAGGATGGCATGGATTGGGGAAGGTGAGGGTAAGGCTGCAGGGATAGGATGGAATGGATTGGAGAAGGTTAGGGTAAGGCTGCAGGGATAGGATGTCATGGATTGGAGGATGTTAGGGTAAGGCTGCAGGGATAGGATGGCATGGATTGGAGGAGGTTAGGGTAAGGCTGCAGGGATAGGATGGCATGGATTGGGGAAGGTGAGGGTTGGGCTGAGGGGATGGATCGGAGAAGGTGAAGGTTAGGGTAAGGCTGCAAGGATGAATTGGATTGTGGAGGGATAGGGTTAGGCTGAGGGAATGAGATGGATTTCAGAATGGTGAAATTAGGTTAGTTTGTGGGAAGGGGATGGGTCACATAAAGGGAAGGTTATGGTTCGGCTGCAGGGAAGGGGGAGGCTTAGGGTAAGAATTAGGAGCAATTTCACCTGTTGCATTTACTGCGATATAGGCCGACTTCTGTGTGGTGGTCTCTATTTGCAGTATCGATACACCAAACCACTTATATGCTTTATGTATAGTGATACTGGGTACACTCTGCCCAATCCTGGGGCTGATCTAACTGCTGTGTAGTACACATTATACAATTATTGGGCCTAACAGCAGGTGTGGTCTATGAGAATGACTTTATAAGTTCACATTCAGTCCAATAAGCTATAGAGGATGAACAATATTTATTCCCTAAGGTTGTTTGTGATGCTGGAGTCATGGAAACATTTCACACCGTCACACATTATAATGAGCATGCTGTTTATGCAGTTTAGGTAGTGTCTCATGTATTGTTGGAGCTGTACACATGATGCACAGATGGATTAGAGAACCATTATATTTTTTTCTCTCTGAGCTTAATTTTTGTTCTGAGCCATCTCAGCGGGAACGTCAAAACATATCTTCTTCAGCAGATGGGAGCACGGTGACAGAACAACACTGACTCAGGCCTGGAAGTCGCATATAATCATTTCAGTCTTTAGTGAGTAAGCAAAATGTTTAATACAAAATAGCTGCTTCGTGTCATTCTTAAGCTTTCTATGGATGGAAGTTTGCTTTTATTTTGCTTATGGACACAACCTCTCTCCAGCAGAATTCTATTTGCAAACAAATTTGTTACTATGCAGCAATATGTATTTGGATTACTCCTAATTGTAGGTATCACACATACCCTCCAACGGTACCTATTTAGCTGTTACAGTGATGGCTAACAGTCTGTACCAGCTAAAAGTGTTGCACCAACTTGTATTGAGAATGGTACAGTTGTGCTGTCCAGGCACTTCTCTCCCCCCTATATATACATTTCACTCCTATTACCTATATCACTTATCATACCCCGTTCACATTATCTAAACTCAGTGTGAACGCTCCATTTACAAAAAGCCGGCTACTGAAAGCTGGTGTTCTGAGGCTGCTTTTTTTTAGAAGGGGTTTTGCCCTCCTATCTGGCTTTTTCAGTCAGTGTGAACAGTACATAGCTGGCTTTCCTCTCCCATTGTGTTTGTGCAGCGCTGATTGGCTCACACAGTCAGCTGTTTCCAGCACAACACTGCCTGTCTCTCCCTCCTCCCCCCTCCCCTCATGTAAACAAACAATCACAGCCAATCACAGCACATTTTCTGAGTAATGATGTACTGGTAGCAAAAAGCAGGGTTCAATGTCAACAGCGCAGACACTGCTTTTTTACAAAAAAAGCTGCCTTTTTTTAGTGAATCTGAACGGTCCTTTTGTCACAGCCCCTCCAATTTTCCTGGCTCTACACCCTGGCTCTAAACCCAGCTTTTTCAAGGCAAGGGTATTGTACAGTATCATTTCTTCTATACTGCACCTAATGCATGTTTTAGGATTTGAGCAAAGTATTTTGATGGCTTGTCAATTCATTTGCAACCTCATGGCTGGTTTAATTTAAAATTCACAAAATGGAAGCTTTAGCTTTCTGATACAATATATTATAAAAATAAAGTTTTGTTAAAGTACAGCATTCCCTTCCTTAACAGACAAAAGTAGGACAATGCTTGATCAGATATGATGGATGACATGACAGAACACTAGAAAGCTGATACTAAGTCGTTTAAAGTGACATCACTGTCTCTGCCCAATGTGTGTAAATCAGTTTGTTGACATAATTGATTTCTGTAAAAGGGTTACATTAATATTTTTATTTAGTTTTTTTTATAGTCGCCCATCCTGCACAGGAGACTAGCAGACTGATTGCGGATAAGTGTTTATTATGAATGACTGAGGCACACAGACAGCAGAATAATTTGTTAATGTAATTACTGCAGGTTAATACAAATGATATAAAAATGTAAGGAAGAGATATAATATTATCCCATACAGTTTGTTGACTTATGCAGTGAATAATTTAATTGCAAGCATCATTTACACCTTTAAATCCACTGGTGATAGGAAATGTAAGGCTATGTTTATTGGGAAGTAAGTCTGGACTCTTAGCATTCAGATAGGAAACCATTTGTATGTGTTTGGCTTTTGATCAGTCTGAGGATGTGGCGTTATCATAACAGAAACATTAGTCGTCTATCAGCCTTCCTCCCCTTGTGTGATGTCTGTTTGCAGGTTCGGGAAGGTAATATAGTTTTTGCTGACTACATCAACTCTATTTTCTGAACTTTCTAAGCCCTTTAAATTCATTAAATTTTCCTGATACAAAGCAAAAATGTCAGTTCCAGAAATAATACTTTTTGATCTCTTTGCCTATGGCTTTTCTTGGTCTAGAGAATGTCGTATTTGTTTACCTATTTTACAAATCAGAACCATATCCAGATTATATGCTTTCTCTTGTACATCAACACAGTCTTCTGTACAGCAAACTTAGCCTTATCCCTTACATTATGTATGTATGTAGCCTTATCCCTTACATTATATATACTGCAACTTCCAATCGAATCGCTATAAAGTCATATAGATCATCATTTCTGTGACTGCTACCAGTGTAGTTTACCATACATGCTCAATTATCAGAGCTAATAACTTTGAGCAAGGGCTGGTTTGCCATAGGTTTTACTACTATTAGGCAACAGGCAGAATGCGGTGCTCTGTAAAAATATATATATTATATTATATATAATATTTCATAACATTTTGTGTTGTATTAGCTACTTACCTACTTATCTATGTTTAATATATGTGGTGATACTGGGCCTTTCTACTTCTATATTATTGGGGTTTAAGAGCACTACACGGCACTACTGACATATAAGTTGTCATTGTAGCCAGAGAAAGAGCTGTCAGTGATCTCTGGCACAGAGGTGTCAGGTCGGAATACAAAAAGTAGCACGTTGTCCGCAAAGAGCATTGCATTCCAGACTGTGAACCCGTATGCCAGAAAATGTGGAAAATGTGCAGATGGCTACAGCCAGTGGTTCAATGGCAAGCGGACATACGACAGAATCAGGAAAGGTAGAGAAATGTGGCTTTTTTGGCATTTAATGACAGGAGTATGTTGGGCTCTTTAATGTTGAGGTTTTGTAGGTGTTTAATGACTACAAGGACATTCCGCACATTATCTCCCGAATTACAGCCCCAGATTAAACCTGTTTGGTCTTTGTGTTTCTTATGTGTTTAGTAAAGAAATTGACCGATACGAAGCAGGATTGTCCATATCTTTACCTGATTTGTATAAGAGTTTAATTAGAGCAGTATTAAAATGAAGGGGTAAGGCAATCGGTAAGGACCAAGTTTATAAAACCTAATAGAGGGTCCAATATGTCTTCTCTCAAAATATATTTATATATATATATATATATATATATATATATATATATATATGTAGAGCGCCACCAAAGAAATTGTTGCCCTGTTCATAAGGCATTTTACACTACAGAACGGAGGCTTTAGAAGTATTGTTTCTGCTTGTAACTGCTCTGGTTATTGCGAGGAACATTGTCCTCATGTGAACTGCTTGATAAAAATAAAATGTAGGTGAATAAATTCCGAACCATGAGCGCGTGACCTCATAAAACTACACTGTAAATCCAGTCTTCGCTCCCTCTCTTCTATTCATAGAACAAAATGTGATTAAGCTGGCTTTCAAATCAGGAGAGAGATTACATATGACATGGCCATCACACATATATAGAGAGCAGCTCTAGGTGTTTCCGGGTACAGTAACACTGATAATTGTGCATAGAACGTGATACACCAAAGTCGTCAAATTTTCCTAAATAACCTAGTTATAGGATATAATCATTTCAATTGTAGGTTGTTTGCTTTTACATTTGTATCGGTAACACTTCATTTGCGTTCCCTAACATTGCACCAATATACCCTAGTGATAGCTAATGAGCCTATTAAAGAAAATGTCTGCAAACATAGTCATTATTATATGCACTCTTATGCTACCCTTCATGGTTTGTTATATTGTATAAAACTTAATAAATAAGAACATTGGGTTCACACTTTCAGTCTTCACACTGAGAGTGTCTATGTTTTATTGAATCATACATATGCAAACCCTCTTCCTAATCTACAAAGCCATCAATAAGACTGAACCTGCTTACATATGCTTACTTATCTTAAGATATATCCCAACTCTTTCTCTCAGATCTTCACAGGATCTGGGGTCTCCTCTGTACATTGTAAATGTTCTGATTACACGTTATAGGACTTATCCTGGGCTGCACCCACTCTCTGGAATAAAGTTTGATAATCTTCTGCTTTCCAGACTTTCAAGCGCTCCCTTAGAACTCATGTCTTCAGACAAGCTTAACATATTTATCCAACTAGATGTTAGCATTTGTCTACCCTTTTACAACTATTTTTCTATCCTGCTTACCATTCTGTTACATAGTGTACACAAACATACACGCTTTTTTTTCCTTACTAATAAAATAACCCCCTTCATTTTGAAACAAACACTGCTGTGTGACTGTATTAATCCACAATATCCAGCAGATTGTAAATTTGAGGGGAGCACCCTATTACCTATTATTTGTTACAGCCCATTTTTATTATTAGGATGGTTATCATTGTAAATAGCTATGCAATATGATGGCACTATAAAAACCTCTTAATAAATAAATGCATCTTCTAAATATGAATCTTATTAAATAGTCAAAAGTATTCTATGCTGTATATTTACTAAGCGGTGAGATTGGAAAGTGGGAATGTTGCCCATAGCAACCAATCAGATTCCAGCACTCAGTTAATTTTACACACTGGAGAATGTAAACTCGAATCTGATTGGTTGCTATGGACAACATCCTCACTTTTCAATCTCACTGCTTAGTAAATTTAGGCCTGACTTATAAATTGTTCTTACTTGCCTACATTCCATAACTGTTCCCCCAGAGGAAAAGATTGAAGGGATTACCAGGAGCTAGATAGTTAATAATATAATACTATATATGAATATAGTTGGTTTTGGTAAAACCATCCTAAATTGTTTGGTTTTGTGTTTTTTTATGAGTTTATTTGGTAAATGTTGATAAAATTCTTTGACTGGCTGCACTAGTTCTTCGATAGGGTGATACATGATGAATATATACCTGGAATAATGCCACCACGCTTAATATAGTAGCTTCCTCCACACCCAGTGAACATGCAGGGTTCTATTAACATATAGTAATCCTGCGGTCGTCATTTATAGTAGCCAGTCTCACATCTCCAGAACTGTGTTACTGCTCATGTGCTGGTAGTTCGTCTCTCAGCTCTTCAGTGACCAGCACTTCTGGTCAGGTAAGTTGTGAAAGTCTCGTGGAACAGCAGGAGCACACAGCATCTCTATCTCCCGACCGACGAACCATACAGTGCACTCTGTATTTTCATATGCTTATGATTTTACGTATTGCGTTACAAATTGCGGTACAAATATATACTGAAGTACCTGATTTATAAACAAAGTTTTATTAAATAGTATTACGCCATGTGGCGCCCCCTTCCTGTTTATTTATTGTAGAAAAAATCGTTTGGAGTTGGTGCAGGAAACATCCTTGGATTTGGGGACCAGCGACCAAGTGTGACACAATATTGATACTGATATTGATACTCGAGACATCATTTACTGCTTCAATAACCCACCAATAACCCTGGTGGAGCGCAGTTGTGATATTTTGTATATATATATATATATATATATATATATATATATATATATATATAGTTTATGGAGGAGTGCCTATTAAAATGTCTGCTATGCCCACACCTGGTCCTCCGATCCCTGGCAATATTTATCACCTGGCCTAAAACTACCAGACATCCAAAGTGAACTAACCACCTAATGCCAACTCAACTGTGGAATTTATCCCTACTACTACCCATGTAACCTGTCTTTCCAAAATCCATGGATATTTGTCAAAAACTAGCAGTCCAGGGCCTTAGAAAGAACAGTGTCCTCTTCTTTTTGTCTGGTGGGGAGGAAAATGGAGAATACTAACCTGATGGACATCTGAATTTAGCAGAATGTAACAATTCAGTTGTGACTGATTTCTCTGAATGAAAATTGTTCCAATTATGAAATGGAAATGGACTGACTCTACCATACTATATTTTTTTTTAATAAAAGTCAATTTAAGCTTTGTTGATAAAAAAAATGTTTTTACTCCATGACTAGTGTTAGTGTTTGGCATGTATCACAGTACATAGACTGACTAGCAGAGACTATAAGACCAGAAGTGATTAGTGTAGCTTTGTGGGTTTTTTTTTTCACTCCTTCCTCCCACAGATTTATGGTCCTCAGATACAGTATAGATTTACAATTAAGAAACATATTATCTTTCATAGATCTATATTGTAAGTTGTATTATGGAATCAAAATCTTAAAATATCAGAAAAACATTAGCAATGTTTTAGTAAAGCTGTCTAATATAACAGCCCACTGCACAAACACTACTACACTGGGATGTGTAACATTTGTGTTACCTCTAAACCAGTGCTCAAAGTGAGTCGGAATACAGTGGTAAGGTGCATCGGCACAGCTATGATCCACCATTTCTAAAAGCCCAACCCCTACGGGGGTGTTCTTTATATGCCCCATCCTCCTCCATCCTGTCTAAATTTCCACTTCAACCACTGAATGTGATCTTTTACAAATGGTAATATTTCTGAATTATAAGTTCCTTATCCCTCCTTCTCCAGCACTAAGGTTATAATTCTCTGTATTCTTCTCAGGACCACTCGATTGGTTCTTATATGTGTTGTTCCAACATAAACATTGTTTATTTTTACATATGTTAATACCATGTGGTGCATCTGTTGCTGTTCATGAGTAACTGTTTTGTGAGTCAAGAAACAGAATAGATGCATATTAATCAGGTTTGTTTTATTCACTAATGTCTTTTTCCATCTTTGTGTCAAAGTTCATGATGTACGTGGTGCATGACTTCAATGTACATATGGATGTAGTCCTGAGGTAGCATTGATTTTGGGCTGAGGACCTGTGTGTAGGACTTAAGGAAATGTTCTTGACTAATAACTGCCCAATTCTGGTCCAAGCAAAGACACTGCATTAGGCAGATACCATTGTACTGAATACAATGTATTAAATGAGGATAAGGCCCTTTGAGACTACACATATAAACAGGTGGAAGTGTACACCTCAGCAAAACCATGTTGAAAGGTGGAGTAGGGGTATTTAAACTGTGCTAACACAGGGTTGCCAACATCAGGGGGGGGACAAGGGGGACAGCTGTGACAGGCCCCAAGCATCAGGGAGCCCTGTTACTAGTGTTAACACTATTGAGGGGGGCCCCAAAAATTCTGGGAGTACTGGGGCACCAAGATTTCTGTTGCCGGCCCTGGCCGACATACACTTTCTCCTGTAAGACAGAAATATAAGACATCATAGAACTTGGCGAACATTAGAAAGTTATCATGTCCTGCCCCTATTGGGACTTACTAGCAGTGATTTAATATAATTACTACTAGTAGGTCTATAACTGGGAGGTTTGTCTACTCTGGGAGCACTGCTCCAATTTCCGGAGTCTCTCGGTAAGCAATCCTCTTCCGAAGTATTTTCCCTACATTAAAATTTTTGGAATACATTTGCTCCCCTTAGACACTAGATCAGCCCCTGTATGTAATATTTCATCTGGATCTCAGTCAGTTTAGCAGCAGAGCGCGAGTTTCCAGCAAATATCTGCTGATCCAAGTTAATCTGACTCTACCTACACATCTAAAGTGCACTTAGCAGCGGCAGGATGTCAATACCTCGGCTGTTTACAACACCTGCTGCTACTTCCTCACTTGATAAAGAGATCATCTGTCAGGGACATTATTGCTGGAGGATTACAAAGGCAGAGAGGAAGAATGAATCAGTACAAAGCCCCAGAGACTTGTTCTACGAGTGACACGCACTTATTGTTTTTTAAATGGACAAAGGAATATCTGGGATTGGGCTTTGCATGTACAAAATATTAAGTAAAAGACAGACATTTAAGGAAACTTTTCATATATCTTCTTCTATGACATGAAACTGTAACGTAACAAACGATGGTCTCTTCATACAGTACTGGGCACTGGATCTGCCACTGGTTTATAGCCTACATATATGGTTTTCTTTGTATATCAATACTGTTGCAGAGTTCCACCTGGTAGGTTTTTGAATTTTTAGCATATCTAATAAGTATTAGTTGGCGTATAGGCATATACTATGATTTTTTTAATTCTTTTTTTAATTACCAAAAATCCAGATTGTACCTGTTCATAGTGCGCCAAAAAAAAGTTATACTGACAACGCCATATGTTTATCAATTTCCTGGATCCATGAAGTAGTGGGAAAGGGGTCATCAGACGTCAGATGGAAAGCAACATGGTCATTTCCAGTCTTCAAAAACCCACAATGTGCATATGGTATACAGGGCAGTCGAAGAAGAGGGAAGTGGGAAGAGGGGGGTACTCTTTACCTGGGCCCGGAGCTGAAAGGGGGCCAGTCATTGAGATTGATGGTTTTTGGTTATTTTTTTTTTTTGCAGTGAGAGTTGCTTTTATGTGTAGGAAAATCTGGGCTATGCTCAAGCATGACCTTAATCATTTACAATGTATTCGATGGTTTAAAAAAACATGGATGGGACAGGTGTGCCACTGTGCAAAAAATGTAATTATTAAATATGAGGGGGCCCCAGGAAGTTGATGTCTTTTGGTGGCCCTGACGGTATAAGTTATAAATGTAATCAGGTAAATGGAACTAGTGTATATATAGGTAAACCATCAGAATATCAGATAGTTAGCATAAGAACACAGACAGTATGCACGCAGGCATACAAAATCAAGGCAATATATTACAACTGTTTAGTAGTAACCCGTATTTTAAGACAAAATGCAGTTATATATAATATAAATAGTAAGCATTGAGTAGACTAAACAGTGGCTTTTTACAATGACGGGCAGTCTCTTCAATCTAAAATATACACTTATTTTATTTTTTATAAAAACATAGATGAGTTAATTACCAACAAATATATTGTTTAGTTCAATTTCTATTAAAATGTGTAAATAATATATTATTATTCTTTATTAACAGATTTTATAAAGTCCTATAATATTAAGGCATGACTGGGTGGTAACAGACAGAATGGGTGGGGAAGGTGTCCTGTCGCAAGCTTACACTCTATAGGAGAGATACATAGGGGCTAGTCCATTGTGCAATAAACCAGATAAGGTCTTGTCCAGGAATTGAGCTGTAGACCCCAGTGCTGTTAGGCACACGTGCTAACCACTGAACCACCATGCTGCATTTTTCATTGGTTTCAGTGTTTTCCAACTGCGTCAGAAAATTTTTAAGTATTTAGCTAAACTGAATAATGTATGAGGATGATGCTACA
The DNA here is from genome assembly GCA_016617825.1 of Platyplectrum ornatum. Taxonomy (NCBI): domain Eukaryota; kingdom Metazoa; phylum Chordata; class Amphibia; order Anura; family Limnodynastidae; genus Platyplectrum; species Platyplectrum ornatum. The sequence continues at coordinate 69,713 of JABWIB010000108.1, read as the reverse complement.
CCATACTCATATAGTCAATAATATAATTCCATTTTAAAGTACATGGCGAAATCCCCAGTTACTGTTCAAACATGGAAATAGTACAGAGTCCAAGCTGATTATACAAGCTAAGTACCTTTGTGCTTGGATGTCACTAGGATGTATAACATTGGTGGGTTGCTGAGCACGGCTGGGGGATTGTTAAGACCATTTATAAAGACATTAAGGCTGCTGTGCTTACTCATAAATCTTGCTCATTTGTAATGAATATTGATCATACAGCAAATAAGGATACAGATGCAACAATATATAATGCAATGTTTGAAACAAGATTTGTGGCCATTAATAGAGCACAACTAGAATTTTCTGGTCCCAGGTAACAGAATTTTGGATAATCACTTAATTTCACCAATGTGCTGCTTAGTTCTGTAACATTTCAGGGATGGGGCAAGTTGTAAGTTAAAATGTCATCTTGCTGGCAGCAGCCTATAGTATATATATATATATATATATATAATATATATAATATTATTTTATTAATAATAAGAAGAAGAAAGCAAATCTTGTGCTCCCCTGTATTGTAGTCAGCACTATTAGTTACAAACTAAATATTAATTATCCTACAATATAATAATGTTAGTTATATAAATATAAATAAAATTTTTTCATAAGTTCTTACATTATATTACATTATGTTAAATTATATATACCCCATTCAGATTACAAGTAAAAAGCCAGGGTTTTCATGAAATTGCTGGGTTTCATTAATGCTCCGGCTTTTGTAAACCCCATGGATTTGGAAACATAAAAATAATACAGACTTTGTAAATAACCTTTATCACCTGATGGTGGCAGCAAAGTGCAATGAAGACAATAAATGGCTGTTCTCCAGAACTATAATCAATAGTGTTTCGGAGCTGGTCCTACTGCAAACATTTAACCAAACAAAATGTTCTGCTGCCTTAACGATGATTAAATGATGAATTATCTATAATGAGTGCAGAGGTGTAGTGCACATACACTCCACTGAAAGTGTGTATAGAAATACATGCCTATATTAATAGATGTATATACATACATACATATATATTTCTTTTATACCTCAGTTAGCTTTAGAGCAGCTTACCCACTTGCATTCTTGCCAATCTTTTGATTAGAAGCATGCTAAACAGAAAATCTAAAGTTTGTTACAGCTGTGGCTGACAGGGACATATTCTAGGAACCTGGTCTCTATTAGAGATTCTGATGGTGGGGATAAGCTGGGCTGAAGTCTCCTAGCAAGTAGTGGACACCACTTCCACCTAACAAAGGCACACCTACAACCTGGAGGTGGAATAAGGGCAAAGACAGGGAGTCCAGGAAATTGTAAAAAGACATAGAAATGGAGAAGCACTGGGACTACGGCTAGATGGAAGAAGCCTAGACTGGACTAACAACACCAAATTGAGACAAGGGCACGTGAGCATAGACTCAAAGCTTCACACGGTGACATTAAAGACATGGGAGATAGGTAGAGACTGAGGGCAAGGAAAAAAGAGCTGGATATGGAGGAACAGCAGGCAAGGGGAATGGAACAAGGGTACAGGGCAAGATGGACCACTCAAAACAGTAGTAAACCAATGAGCAGGTGAGTGACAGGTGAGACCAACACTATAACCAACGGCATGTACTCCTATGCCTATTGTCTGCTAGCCAATATCCAGGATACTATAAGGCTGCAGAAGGGCAGCATGCAAACTCACTAAAGATACTGCAGGGTGGTGCTCCCATTTAGTTCATTTCCATGGTATCATGTGAAGTGTAACAACATGGCAGAACACCATCATCAGACCAAGTGCCAGGGTGACGGAGCATCTAGCAGGTAAGTCTGGTTACACACAAGCAGGTAAGGCTGGTTACACAGACAATCATCTGCTAACAATCTCCAGCTTCACAATGTCCCTGTACACACTGCCTTATTGATCGTGTTGTTGATCAGAAATATTAGGAGATTCGATGTCAACTGAAACTGTCTTTTATAATGTGATTGTGACTTCTTATGTGTACCCTGATTAAGCTTTACGTTTCAGTTTTGTATAATACAGTAACTAATGTATACTCATCTAAATGAATGTTTGCCGCTACAAAATATGGAGTCACTTAGTAGGAAGAATGATAAAATTTCCCTGGGCAAAAAGAGGACCTTCATTTCTTGAAATGCCCCTGCAATTGGAAGGGGAGCATTATACAGGTATTATTATAATATTACTACTGTAGCTATCAACCTTGGATCGGGATCCTCAAATCCAATTCCATTTTTTTTCCCCATAACGTTTGGATCCAGTCCTATATGAATATCATTTTAAGTTCATCTATTGTTATTTACAGCTGTGTTCGGCCTATTCTATAAAAGTGCTGTAGAAATGATGTACCTCCTCCTTAATGCTATCCTCTAATGTGGTTTTTGTTCTTTTTTTCTACCTGGCTGCAGTTATAGCATTAACAATAGAATATTGCAGCTGATTTCTCTCAGTCTGTATTGCTCTGTATTCTGGATTATGCATCAAATAACACAGCTGACATATCGACTCTTTGAAATGTCCTTGTGGTCTCTTGTATTTTGTGAGACCACACAGAAAGATTTTGAAACAGACAATTACAGTTTTGGTAAAAGACAAATGAACTAAGCTTCCTGGAACCAAACATTACATGAAAAGTCACGTTATTTGCCATCCATTTCTCATACACAGACGAATATGGTGAACTCTAAATAGTCTCTCCCATATATTAAAATAAAATGGTTAGTTAAATTACTCAAGATGAATTGCTTATGAATAGTTTTTGTTGCTGGGGCTATCATTTTTATTTTACCACAATTGCAATGACATGTTGTTACATTATAGTGGTAAAATCGAACCATTTCATGTGTTATAGGACTGCAGGAGATATTTCAAATGGCAAATCATCCATCCATCCATCATCCATCCATCCATCATCCATCCATCCATCCATCATCCATCCATCATCCATCCATCAATGATGTCCGTGGACATTGAGAAGAAGCACTGTATTGGTAACAATCAAAGACAATGAAATACTAACTTTGGTCAATAGACGTACACAAGCCGTAACAATATTTAATCACTTTGCCCATATTCAGATCCATCTTGTGATGCTAAACATTGTTCATTGTCTCTCACTAATCTGAATCCAGCATTGCATCTGTTTGTAAATGCCACCACTTGGCTTATCTGTGCAGATGATACTAGTATCCCTGCCCCCCAGGGTATGGGTCTATTAATGGCGACCATTCCAGATAAACTTAGAGAGGGCGCTCTGGATGTCACGAAATACCGTCACTGGTGCCCTGACCGGTAAGGTTTGAAAAGGGTAGAGAAAAGCGAGAAAGGACAGTCATTTTGGTCACAATGATCCTACCCAGTCATGAGGTTGCCACTAGCGGAGATCAGACTAGACACAGTGTGTGGTAAGCATCAGTAAGGTAGACTTGGAGGTATTTAATTATGGTGTGTTGCCACTTAAAGTGAAAGTGAGATGTTGGCTGTCAATGGGGAAAATGTTTAGGAGAGAAAAGATTTAGCAAAATGTATCAGTTTTCTTTAAAAGCTGTAAAGGGTTTGTAGGGTTGTGGATGGAGAAAAGAGGGCATGTTCATTCTACCCACCAGACCGAATCCAGGGCAACAAGCCTGTATTTATTGTAGATAACACCTGAGCCTGGGTGCTTACAATTTCTGTATTTTATCTTACACGATTGTTCTATCAGGGTTTGGAGTGGGGGTGTATACAGGGGTATGCCATACTGTCACTTCTCACACTAATTTATATGAGTTATAAATCTAAGTGCAATTAAATTGCTATAAATCTCTATTCACTTCTATTATTTTGTATATCCCTTCCCATACTTCCAGTAAATTTCCAGTCTGCTATCAAAAATTATAGGGCACAAAAACGTACAGCCAATTAACAAGAGACAGATGTTAGATCATGCATTGTAGGCTGCAAGACCTTGAAGTTGTTAGATCAAGATTACCTTAAGGATCACACTGATACTGAAAATAAGTGAATTTAGGCTATTCCACAAAACTCTGATCACTCCCAGGCAACGTTCCAGATGTTACGGGATTGCTGGTTATGTAATGCAACCCTTATATGGGCCCACATTATGCAAACAGGAATCAATTAAGTTAATGTCATCAGGCTTAACCTGCACATACTTAGGGGAATCAAGAATGGTTTTGTTTAGCAATGTCATTGCTAAACTACTGATTCATTGGCTAAAAAAGTTCTATTATAAAAAGATACAATTTCAAGTTTCTTATAGGGTTCCAACATCATTATTAATGTGATGATGCAACACGCAAGAAGATGAAAGGATCATGCAGCCAGCCCCTGAGGTAGGTTTTTCTCATTCTGCAGAGGGGATTCTCAGCTCCTTGCAGCATTGCCACGCCATGACGTCCTAATGAAGGAAGTAACAATCTCTTCCACTTTTCCATCAGCGACCAGTCAATGAGGTAAAGTTAATATGTATATGTTTGTAGGTGTATATTTTCATAGCTCTCAAGGTAAGACTACCAAATGTTACATACCAGAGTAGGGGTCCTAGTCAGACATCCTGTTGGTGTGACACAAAATGGTTGGCTGGTTGATTAATTAATAAATTAATTAATAAATTAAATAATTAAATAATTAATGAAATATAGAACATGTGCCTTTAACTATGCAATGCTGTCAGTAAAATTAAATGCCATTGGCTGCATACATTTACAAGTAATTAACTCTAAATATAAGGCGATTGCCTTAGCGCGCCAGACTCGAGGGGGTAGGCAAAAGCACCCCCTTGCTGTCTCGATTTTCTTTAAAGAACAGCGGCACCCCTCTCTCCTATGTGACCCCTGGGAAAAGGGAAATTGGGATATGGGATATTGGGATATAGATAAAAGAGCTGATTCATCAAAACTCTTATTCTTTTATATAAGAATGTAGTGACAAGAAGGGAATAAATGTATAAGCTTCACAGGAATATGAAGAGACATATCTCTAGGGACAATACTATATGAAGGGGAATACAAACCACTACAAAATGAAGAGGGACTCAATGAAACTTTTTTTTTTTTTTAGTATCTGTGTTATGAGACAGCGGTGAAACATCATCCACAGAAAATGACATGGTAAAACATTTAAACACAATAAAGAGAAAGTAACCCGCTATATCAGTAAGAATTCAACAGTGCAACATGCACCACAGGATATAAGCATCAGAGTGGAGACAAATTGTTGGAGTTTATATATTTTATATTTATAGTGGGATAGGGAGAGGGACCTTTCTACTCTAAGGGTCAGAGAGGCAACCTGAACATGGACTCATTTTTATTTTGATAAGGTTGATTTAAAGTATATATATTGAAAGCTGTATTTTGATAGTTATATATTACTACAGATTTTGAATAGTTATACATATACAATTATATTTCTAGAAGTATATATTGTGACAGGTTGGAGTTTTGAGTTTCAACAGTTTTTGACCATAATAATAATAATAATAAATTATAATAATAATTTAATGGTAATCCCTTACACATGCAGAAAATTTTATATTTTTCATGTTTTATTGTTTTATATGGTAATTCATAAAACAGTGAATTATTTCCTGAATATGATTCATTATGCCACATATTTCTTGTGATATGGTAAATAACTCTGTATGTAAATGTCATCAATTATAATTGTTAATTACTGATATAAAGGTGGCAATTCACGGGCCAAATTTTACCCAAAACCAATTATATTCGTGAGTTTTGGGGAAAAAAACGGTCCGTGAATGGCCACATAAAAAAACCCCAACGCGGTCAAAATGCTGTCAAACATAAACAAAACACAGATTTTCCGAATGATCACCGATGTTCGTTTGTTTACAAAAAAGAAAAATACCTGTAAAAAAAAAGAAATAAATGGAATAAAAATATACTTACTTTACATATGTCTTCGCTGGGCAGCGGAGTGTTCCAGTGCAGCCTGAGAGGATGCTATATATGCGTGACGTGTCCTCTCCGTGCAAGACGGAGACGCCGGAGCATAGGGAGAAGGAACTGGGCACCACTCCTGGGCCCAGCAAAGACACCTGTAACATGATTATATTTCATTTATTTCTTTTTTTTTTTGTACAGGTTTTTCTAGTCTTTCTTATGACCACCATGAGAAAGACATCGTTCTTGTGAATGGCCGCCTTAATTGTCATCAGTTAAATGTTTGATGAAAAAACATTTCTATCCCCTAAATATGATTTATTAACATATTATTATATGAGGAAATATATAACATGTTAAATTTCAGGGAAAGTAAAATGTATCTTATGCTGTGCTTATGGCTTTACTTTAGCTTATTTCATATATTGTGGTCCACAGATGGAACAGCACTGCCACACAAGGATTATTGTCGACTGCAAATAAGTGCCCAAAAGGCCCACAAGAATGACTTTGATAACACTTTTATCCTAATTGAGAAAAGGGAATGATCTCCCCTGAAACTCCCACTCTCATACGCTAAAGACACTCTCCGGTTTTAATTAACTCAGTGTATCAGTGGTCCACTATCCACACATGTCCCCCTAACCCAGCCCCATTTCTTAAATATACCCCCCACCCACCTAGGGTAATTTATGTTTGCAGGGGAAGGCAGGTCCGGTCCAACGGATCTGGGGGGGGATTCAGTAACTGACGAATTTTTGTTGAGAATTTGTTTCGTCAGCGTTTGTCAGTGATGAAAATTCGTCAATGACTGGTGATGTATAGTATTCAGTAAGTGACGAATTGTATTGACGAA